>SJYC01003189.1:0-31140 GCA_006408675.1 Madoqua kirkii | reverse complement strand
GCAGATGGTGACTGCAGCCATGAAATTAAAAGATGCTTACTTCTTAAAAGAAAAGTTATGACCAACCTAGATAGCATATTCAAAAGCAGAGACATTACTTTGCTGACTAAGGTACATCTAGTCAAGGCTATGGTTTTTCCAGTGGTCATGTATGGATGTGAGAGTTGCACTGTGAAGAAAGCTGAGCACCGAAGAATTGATGCTTTTGACCTGTGGTGTTGGAGAAGACTCTTGAGAGTCCCTTGGACTGCAAGGAGATCCAACTAGTCCATTCTGAAGGAGATCAGCCCCGGGATTTCTTTGGAAGGAATGATGCTAAAGCTGAAACTCCAGTACTTTGGCCACCTCATATGAAGAGTTGACTCATTGGAAAAGACTCTGATGCTGGGAGGGATTGGGGATAGGAGGAGAAGGGGACGACCGAGGATGAGATGGCTGGATAGCATCACTGACTCGATGGGTGTGACTCTGCGTGAACTCCGGGAGTTGGTTATGCACAGGAAGGCCTGGCGTACTGCAATTCACGGGGTCACAAAGAGTTGGACACGACTGAGCGACTGAACTGAACTGAATTGAACCCCAGGGTTTAACTTCCCTCATAATTCACTTGGTAAAAAATCTGCCTGCAGTGCAGGACACCGGGGTTCGATCCCTGGGTTGGAAAGATCCCCTGGAGAAGGAAATAGCAACCCACTTCAGTATTCTTACCTGGAGAATCCCATGGAGAGAGGAGCCTGGGGGGCTATGGTCCATGGTATCACAAGAGTCAGACATGACTTAGCAACTAATATCACCACCACCCTAGGGTTTACAGTAAAGTTCCTCCCTAACTGTGCATTTCTCTGATGTCAACTCACTCTTTCCAATGAAGAGATGTTGAAGGCTGAAGATACATATGTCAGCTCTAATCATGAGGGAACCTTAAATCAGTCTTCTTTATCAGAGATGGAATAAAATAGAAGTTAACAGCTCCAGTTTTGAAGCCATACAAATCAGGTTCAAAAACCGATTCTGTTACAGGTTGACATTGGGTGAAATAGCAGGGAGAAGACCATAATATTTATCTCACAAGATTATTGTAGGTATTAATATAATTCCTGTAAAGCATATTGCAAGGTTAGCAGATAGTAAAGAGAAAGTAAAATATTTTAGAAGTTATAAACAAGAACTTATTCAAGTATTTTGAATGTAGATAGGTCAATTAATTTTTGCCGTGGCATTACACACAATGCTGAACAAAATGATAGTCATTCCTAGCCCTTGAGTTTGAACCATTTGAAAGTAGACACTATAGGTCATTATTATCTATATGTCCAGCACTGTTTATAAGGACTGACATATAAATAGTTGTCAAATGAATGAAAAAATTTAATTTACAAGTTCAGATACCTAAAATGTTTATGTATGTTTTTCCTCATGAATCATGAATGGAATATTTTAGCTAAACAGACATCATCTTATTATTAGGAAAGCTATAACTATTTGAATGGAATAATTTATTCTATTGTTTTGGTGAAGGGTTGGGGATCATGGAGTCTTGGATAAAGAGAGATTGAGCTAAGAGCACTCTACTGTTGAGGATTTCAAACAGAGTGAATTTAAGCTTATTTTAAGGTATGTCATAAGGTGAGTAGTATATATTGTGATTGATTGTGGAATGTAATGAGTTTTTTGGTTACAAAATGTACAACATTGAGGATACTATGGTTTTATTCTTATAAACACCAGTCTCTCTCTTAAAGATTTCATCCGTGTTGAGGCTATATCAGTTATCTATTTGTAATCTAAAACAATTCTTTCAATTTGAAATTGCTTTTATTAGTTCATTCATTCAACAAACAATTTGAGTGCCTTATATGTGCAAATCTTACATAGAGACATAAGTTAATAGATTTTCTGTCCCTTCCCCCTGAGTCTCCAAGTTAACAGATATATAGCTAATACTGCTCAAAAAAATAAATAGATCAAAGCAAATGAACTTACATGAGAGCAGTTGGTAACTATAGAGCAGATACAAAATTATATAAGAATAGGAGTCTACAAATGTCTACCATGCTGGACAACACAATAGAAAGTGATGATAGGGTCAAAGATTATTTAATTCATTACTTAACATTCACCAAGACTAGACTATGGTTAAGGCACTTGGTTGAGTCCTGCTGGAGTATAAAGAGGACCAAGAATAGGCTCCTAAAACCAAAGAAACTCTTATTTGTTTAACCTATGTGCTGAGCACATCATGAGAAATGTGGGACTGGATGAATTACAAACTGGAATCAAGATAGGTGGGAAAAATATCAACCACTGCAGATATGTGAATGATACCACTTTAGTGGCAGAAATTGAAGAGAAACTAAAGAACCTCTTGATGAGAGTGAAGGAAGAGAGTGAAAGAGCCAGCTTAAGATTAAATATTAAAGAAACTAAGATCACAGCATCCAACTCCATTATTGTATGGCAAGTACAAGGGGAAAAGGTAGAAGCAGTGACAGATTTCCTCTTCTTGAGCTTCAAAGTCACTGCAGATGGTGACTACAGTCACGAAATTAGAAGACGATTGCTTCTTGGCAGGAAAGTGATGAGAAAATTAGACAGTGTGTTGAAAAGCAGAGATTTCACTCTGCCAACAAAGCTCTATATAGTCAAGGCTATGTCTTCCCAGTCATCATGTATGGTTGTGAGACCAGGACCATGAAGAAGGCAGAATGCCAAAGAACTGATGCCTTTGAACTATGATGCTGGAGAAGACTCCTGAAAGTCCCTTGGACAGCAAGGAGATCAAACCAGTCAGTCTTAAGGGAGATCAACTCCAAATACTCAGTGGATGGACTGATGTTAAAAATGAAGCTCCAGTATTTGGATCATCTTTTGTGAACAGATGATTCATTGGAAAAGTCCCTGATTCTGGGAAAGATTGAGGTAGAAGGAGAAGAGGGCATCAGAGGATGAGATGGCTGGACAGTATTACCAATACAATGAACATGAACTTGGGCAAACTCTAGGATATGGTGAGGGACAGGGAGACCTGCAGTGCTGCCTTCCATGAGGTGGCAAAGAGTTGGACATGACTGGGAGGCTGAATAATGACAAGCAAAGAAAACAAACATTTTATAAAATGAAAAATATTTTATCATAAAATTTGTTGATGGATCTTACAGTATCCTTGCAACTGAAGTAGGGCAGATGTTATTAGGCACAGGTACAGAAAAGTAAAAAAAAGTGAACTGAGGCTCAGAGAGAATTTTCTTAAATCATGTAACTTGGTATCAAGTTCCCAAACTTGGCTTTAATCATTTAGTCCAATGCTTATCCAACTACACTTTGTTGATCTCCTAGGGTTGTAGGTATTTGGGTTAAAACAAATTAGCACAGATGACATGTGAATTAAAAAATTTCCCATCACAGGTTTTTTAAAATAAATAATGGTGACATGCAGGCAAAGTGGGACAAATTTTCTGTATCTTTTAACACATCTGTTCATGTTACAGGATGAAAACTGTATTAACATTTTTAAGTCACTGTGACTGGATGGTTTACTCCTATTGTATTTCTCAACAGCTCCTGTAATTGCCGAGAAATCTTAAGAAGTTGAGTAAACTTCTGTGAGACAATCAACATTAGAAGAGAGTGCTTTGTTTGTCTTACATGTGCTGCTCTCTGAAAATCAGTAAGGAGCCAAGACAATAGGGCCTGTGAGTACAAATATTTAAGAATCCATGAGAAGCAGAACTGCCTGCTGAATGCAGAGGTTTGTTGCAGAATGGAGTTGGAATCCTGAGTAAAAACAGATAGAAAAAGAGAGGAAAAAATCCAATAGGGAGAAGAATCCTGGTGCTCAAAAAAATTTCTTATGAATTAAAAAGGACCATGGGGAAGAGCGAAGGGATGTTTGTGAAATTCTCTTGTCTCCAGGGATATTTGTAATGAGCTGACAATGTTCTCAGTGGGGTGGATTAATGAATAGACCCTGCCCAACATTTTGGAGAAGGCAATGGCACCCCACTCCAGAACTCTTGCCTGGAAAATCCCATGGACGAGGAGCCTGGTGGGTTGCAGTCCATGGGGTCGCTAAGAGTTGGACCTGACTGAGCGACTCACTTTCACTTTTCACTTTCACGCATTGGAGAAGGAAATGGTAACCCACCCCAGTGTTCTTGCCTGGAGAATCCCAGGGACGGGGATGCCTGGTGGGCTGCCGTCTATGGGGTCGCACAGAATCGGACACGACTGAACCAACTTAGTGGCAGCAGCGGCGGCAGCAGCAGCCGCAACCTAGCTTTTCATTTATAGCAAGCATAATGTCAGGATTAGTTTATGAAAATTTATTTAAATGTGTTTATTTGCACATTGGAGTTTTAGGTAATTATAAAATTTTTTTCCATTAAAAATTTAATAAAATGAATTAGAAACTATAGAAGGCATCATTTGAGGTCTTTGCCTAATTCATGTTGATCGGTGTTTCAAAGAAAGCCTCTCTGCAGCCATGGCACAGGCTCCCCATAACCCCGTGGTTTGGATGTGCTCCTGTTTTTCTTGGCTACTATGAATTAGACGCAAGTATACCAGTTTCCCAATGTGGGCCAGGGAATCTTTACAATCTGTGTTTGTAGGGAATTTGGAATTGTGATACAGTGATGATTGCTTTTTCTCAGGATATTAATTAAATGAGGGTTTTGAAACTGGGAGTTGTTGAGCACTTCTCTTCTACACATTGGATTGCAGATAAAGGCACATGTTCAGAGAGGAGCAAAAATGACAGGTAGGAAGTCTACTGCCATTCTGATTTTCAGAGTCATATTACTATGTCAAAAACATCTTTTCCTTTTTTAATAATAAGCTGATTTACAGTATTACATTAGTTTCAGGTATACAGTAATATACACTATTTAAGTTATTACACAATAATGGCTATACTTCCCTGTGCTTTACAATATATCCTTAATGTTTATTTATTTTGTACATAGTAGTTTGTATCTCTTAATCCTCTATCTCTATCTTGCCTCTCTCTCACTGGTAACAACTAGCTTGTTCTCTATATCTGTGAAGCTGTTTCTGTTTTGTTATATTCATTTGTTTGTTGTATTTTTTAAATTGAAGATATAAGCACTAACATACTGTATGTGTCTTTCTCTGTCTGGCTTATTCCACTAAGGATAATATCCTCAGGGTCCATCCACATTGTTGCAAATGGCAAGAATTCATTCATCTATATGGTGAGAACTATTCCATTGTATCTATGCAGATATATGACATATTTTCTTCAACCATTCAACTGTTGATAGACACTTAGGTTGCTTTCACATCTTGGTTATTGAAAATAATGATACCATGAACACTGGGGTGCATGTATCTTTTCCCTGAATAGACATTTTTGGAAAAAAGACATATAATACCATGAAAAGATGCTGAACATCATTAATCATCAGAGAAATACAATTCAAAATCACAGTGGAATATCATCTCACACATATTAGAATGACTACATCAAAAAGATGACAAATAACAAATGCTGGGGAGCATATGGAGAAAAGGGGACCCTTATACATTGCTGATAGAAATGGAAAACAGTATGAAGATTTCTTAAAAAACTAAAAATGGAACTACCATATGACCCAGCAACTCCACTCCTGGATGTATATCTGAAAGAATCAAAGCCACCAATTTGAAAAGATGCATGTACTCCAGTGTTCATATCAGCATTATTTACAATTGCCAAGATACAAAAGCAGCCTACATACCCATCAACAGATTAATAATTATGATATCACTTATATGTCCAATCTAAAATATACAGCTAGTGAATATAACAAAAAAGAAGCAGATATTCACAGATACATGGAACAAACTAGTGCTTGCCAGTGAGGAGTGTGAATGAGAGAGAGGCAAGGTAAGGGTAAAGGGTTAAGAGATACAAACTATTAGGTATAAAATAATCTACAAAGATGTGTTGTGTAACACAGGTAATACAGCAAATAGCTTATAATAACTATAAGTGGAGTATAACATTTTAAAATTGTGGATCATTGTTTTATACACCTGTAATTTACATGATCTTATATAGCAACTATACTTCAGTAAAAGTAAAATAACTTTATCCTTTATAAACACATGCTAAAATTTTTATGGATTCAATAGGAGAAATAAGTAAACAACCAAAACTAGCATCAAGCTTAACGGTGAAAATCTCTGCCAAACGAGGGAAAAGATGCCCACTATTGGAATCATCATTTAATATTGTTTTGAAAGTGCTAGATAATTCCCCTAGGAAAGAGAATTATATAAGGATGTAATATTTACAGTGCTTCCCTGGTGGCTCGGTGATAAAGAATTTGCCTGCCAAGAAGGAGACCCAGGTTCTATCCCTGGGTCAAGAAGATCCCCTGGAGAAGGAAATGGCAACCCACTCCAGTATTCTTACCTGGGAAATCCCATGGACAAAAGAGCCTAGTAGGCTGCAATCCATGGGGTCACAAAATAATTGGACATGACTTAGCAACTAAACAGCAACAACAATAATAATTACAGCAAAGAAAGCAACATTATAAGTTACAAAAAAATATTTATAGAGCATGACTGAAAGCCTATTAGAAATGACTTTAAAAGTTATTAGGAATGCAGGTTATAACACTAATGTAAAAAGCATTAACTCTCTCATAAAAGCAACAGAAGCTATGACGTATAACAGACAAGATCTCATTCAAAATGGCAAAAAAAAAAAAAATTGCCGAACACCTTAGCATATATGTAACAAGAAATACACAAACCTATTTGAAGAAAATTATGAAGATTTTATATAGCATGTGAGAATTACAGAGAATAAGTGGATATTACAAAGATATCCATTCCCTAAGTCAATCTATAGATTTTGTGCATGCTCAAGAGTCAATATGATTTGGGGTGGAGAAGAAGTTTCAGAAACATTCTAATTTTGTTTTTAACTAATCAACAGGTAAGTATAACGAGAGAAAATGTTGGTTTGTAAATTCTAAGTTGCCACTCTCCCAGTTTTTGAGGATGAGGAAAGGCAGACGATGTCTCTGGGTGTCCATCCGTAGAGGATTCGCTAATGGCAGCTTTGGCTCGGGCGTCCCCACTGGACCCAGCTGAGCAGGAGAGGACAGCGACAGCAGCTGTGAGCCCTCACACAACATCTCACTTAAAATGTCATGTGTGCTACTTGGTTTAAATTGTCACCCCTCCAGCAACCACAAACAATGCAGACACAGCAGATGTGTTTTCTATTTAGAATTAAACAGTTTATCTCAACCACTGTCATTGTTATAGAGAAAAAATAAATAAATATCCATCTTAATGTAAACTTCAAAAGGTACTTTCTGGCAACGGGAGATATTTTCAAATCCAAAGTCCTCTGAGAAAACTAGGATTTGACCACAGATTTTTTTTTCAAATCGGGATGCTGGCAGCTCCAAGAGTAGTAAAACACAGCCTGGTCAAAAGATTTCTGGCCAGATATTACATACAATAACTCATGTCATTGATGCTTAATGGTCCAAAACATTAAGTAAACATCATAAATGTCTTTTGTTATTAAATGTTCCATTCAAACATTTTGTTTAACTCTTGTGTAATGGATTGAAAATAAGAAAGCTGCGGTAGAGGCTGGCCCTCATGACAATCTTTGATTCACCTTCAAAGGTATTATTTTAATGTATGCCATCCTCACAGCTAGAGAAAGAAAAGAGCACCTCTAGCCTTCAGCGTATGCATTTGTCTCTGGAAGTTAGACTACTTGTAAGCTTGACTTTTTTAGGTCAAGTTCAAATTACCACCCATGTATTCTGAAGACTATAACTGTGTTCTCTCTAAAGTTGGGAAGTCAGTCTTCCCAACTAAAGTAGAAATATGGATGTTTTTTAATGTGAGGTCACAAAGACAGGGAAAATGTTACTTTTTAAAGATCATTTTGCAAGAATAATAATTAGTATAGTAAAAGGAAGACCACAATTGGTTTGTTAAAAAAAAAAAAGCTATCAAGACAGTGACTATCGAATGTAGTTTACCTCATTTCACAAATTTTGACATAAGTGCATTTATGTTTCCATAATCTGAAGGCTGCATTTAGTCATTAGAACATGACTCATTTTATCCTGGATCTAACCTCAGCTTTTCTCATGTTGTGTGTGTATGTGTGTGTGTTAATCTGTAGCTGAAACATCAATAAAAAGTCCTAGTCATGATATTTTACTTGTATTTTTCCATAGAGCTTCTTTTCTTCCAATTTAAGTAAAGCCAGTTGCTCAGCTCCTCTTCTTGAATTATCTATTCTCACAAGCCCCAAATGCTGAGAGTTATCTGGATGTTTTCCGGTTCTCTTAGTGAGGAGAACGTCCAAACAACACAAACCAAATGGCCATCCATTTCTATCTAGTCTATAATTTTTATGTAAAGAAAATCTGAAATCACATCTGGTATGTTGCCTTCCATCTTAGTTTATGGTAAATGTGTTTTGCATCATATGCAGTACATTTTGGGGAGAAGGGTAGCATCATTGCTCTAAGTAATAGAATTCTCTAAATGAAACTCCTGAAAGTTTGTCTTTTCACAGTATGTCTATGATTCATTTGTTTATTCATTCATTCAAACAACGTTTCATCTAACAGTTATTAAGCACCTAGCAGGCTCTTGCCTGGAGAATCCCATGGACAGGGAAGCCTGGTGGGCTGCTGTCCATGGGGTCGCACAGAGTTGAACACGATAGAAGCGACTTAGCATGCATGCATGCATTGGAGAAGGAAATGGCAATCCACTCCAGTGTTCTTGCCTGGAGAATCCCAGGGACAGAGGAGCCTGGTGGGCTGCCATCTATGGGGTCGCACAGAGTCAGACACAGCTAACGCAACTTAGCAGCAGTAGCAGCAGGCTATAAAAGAGACAATTTCATCTTTTCCTTGATGAAACTGAAACTGAACAGGATCCTGTGGGATTCCTGGACTTAAGAGCAAATGTGTGTCCCCGGTTTCCTGATTTCAAGAAATTGGTTTCATTCAGCCTTTGAGGTAAGTTCAAAGGCAGGTTGAAGTATTTGCTAATTAAGGAAGGGAGGGAATGCAGAAACAAAGGAGAAACAGTCTAGAAACAATAGTGCAACCTTGGGGCAGAGTCCTGGGGGCCCCTCAAGGGAAATATATAACAATCAGTTCCGTTCAGGCACTCAGTCAGTCGACTCTTTGCAACCCCACGTACGGCAGCACGCCAGGCCTCCCTGTTCATCACCAACTCCCGGAGTTTACTCAAACTCATGTCTATTGAGTCAGTGATGCCATCTAATCATCTTATCCTCTGTAGTCCCCTTCTCCTCCTGCCTTCAGTCTTTCCCAGCATCGGGCTCTTTTCAAATGAGTTAATTCTTTGCATCAGGTAGCCAAAGTACTGGAGTTTTAGCTTCAGCATCAGTCCTTCCAATGAATATTCAGGACTGACTTCCTTTAGGATGGACTGGTGGATCTCCTTGCAGTCCAAGGAACTCAAGAGTCTCCTCCAACACCTGAATTCAAAAACATCAATTCTTCGGCACTCAGCTTTCTTTATAGTCCAACTCTCACATCCATACGTGACTACTAGAAAAACCATAGCCTTGGCTATGGTTTTAGTCATAGACAAACCTTTGTTGACAAGTGATGTTTCTGCTTTTAATATGCTGTCTAGGTTGGTCATAACTTTCCTTCCAAGGAGCAAGTGTCTTTTAATTTCATGGCTGCAGTCACCATCTGCAGTGATTTTGGAGCCCCCCAAAATAAAGTCTATCATGACTTCCATTTCCATACATAACAATATCTTTGAGCTATTTTGCAGATGTTGGAATACCCCCACCAGGTGGGAGAAAGTAGGCTGCAACCAGAAGGTTGATGATGCTGACTCCCACTTAACTCACCAACAACCCATCAGAAGAAGGTTCATAAGCTGATCACACTCTCAATGAACCACTATTATAAAACTCCTTACTATCCCCTCCAGGTTGGAACACAAAGTTTTGAGGACATTATACCTCTGTGGCATTCTTTGCCTGGCAAAGCAATAAAGCTACCTTTTTGCAGTCACCATCTGCAGTGATTTTGGAGCCCCCCAAAATAAAGCCAGCCACTGTTTCCATTGTTTCCTCATCTATTTGCCATGAAGTGATGGGACCAGAAGCCTGATCTCAACTAATACATCTATAAAAGGTATATTTGGTGTCACAGAAAGAGTCTATAGCATCAAGACTCAATTAAAAAAATTTTTTTGTTTCCCTTTTATCTCAGATTGCCCTGGGAAACCCTTAACAAATGAATAGCTGATAAGATCAAAATATACAAAATCATCCTTATTGGAGGTACATGTTAAGGTTACCAGGTCAGGCCCTGCCTGGCTTTTCCACTTGTGTCTATGCTTTCAACTTTCCTGATAGGATGCTCGTATCTATCCAATCCTTCAAAAATAATCATATAAGAGATTCTACAAATTATCTTAATACATGCCAAGATCTTATATAAAATCTCATCTTAGCTCAAACTCTCTCTTCCTTTCTTTAGTGTAACAACGAAATGTGAAACACAGTCTTGTCCCTAAAAACATTATAGCTGATAAGATCAAAATATACAAAATCATCCTTATTGGAGGTACATGTTAAGGTTACCAGGTCAGGCCCTGCCTGGCTTTTCCACTTGTGTCTATGCTTTCAACTTTCCTGATAGGATGCTCGTATCTATCCAATCCTTCAAAAATAATCATATAAGAGATTCTACAAATTATCTTAATACATGCCAAGATCTTATATAAAATCTCATCTTAGCTCAAACTCTCTCTTCCTTTCTTTAGTGTAACAACGAAATGTGAAACACAGTCTTGTCCCTAAAAACATTAAGTGACATGCTCTAATGAATGCACTTAGCATCTAAGTTTGTGTGTGCACTCACTGCACAGTTTCACTGGACAGCTTGCCATGCCTTTCAGCCAGAACTCTGTATGCTTCCTTAGCGCCAGCTGCTTGAAAAGGCACAGGCACCACCATGTTTCCTCCAATCTGTCCCAACTATGGCCTCTGGCCAACCTGCAGGGGCTTGCTTTGGAAACTCTATCAAGGACCAGACACCCCAGCAGAAAGCCAGACTGAGCATGAAGTGGACTTTGCCTAAAGGGATGGAGTGAACAAACATGAGAATTGTGATCCTCAGCTGGAGGATCAGATAAAAGTTCATCTTTTCTATTAAAAGTCTTCCATGTCAAGGGAGAATGCATGCAAATTCATGTTTTTAAAAAAATAAAAACAAAAAAAAGCAAACTATACTTGGAAGAGAGTCTTTTACTAATAAACCCTCTAACACTTAAACAAAGCACTGACTCCATGGGAGTCAAGGCAAACAGCTAAAATACCATCTCAATTTTTCCTTCTGTAACATGACTCTCTACATCAGCACTGTTCAAAACAGTAGCCACTAGTCATACATGACCACTCGTATGCACCAAAATTAAAAAAAAAAAAATTCAGTTTCTTTGTCACACTCACCACATTTCTTATCAATGTACTCTCAAGTGCTCAGCAGCCATGTGTGGCTAGTGCCTCCACATTGGACAGTACAAGATAGAACATTTCCATTACCACAGAGAGCTCAACGGTTTCCCAACATTCATGAGTAAACAATGCTTTGAAAGCCCGAAAGTTATATAGGAAAGGAAGGATGCACTGCTAACACTTCAAATCTGAGACATAATTAAATCAAGTTTGTCTTAATCTTTTGCGACATCTTTTGGGGCACATAGGCATAGGCACATCTTCCCTTGGTGCTCCCCACCTCTACAATCTAAGCAAGCTTGTGCATGTAAAGTGTTAAAGAACCAATCTAGATTAGTCGTGTGCGCTCAGCTGTGACCAACTCTTTGTGACTGCATGAACTATTGCCTGCTAAGCTCCTCTGTCCATGAGATTTCCCAAGGAAGAATACGGAGTGGGTTGCCATTTCTTTCTCCAGGGGATCTTCCCAACTCAGGTCTCCTGCATTACAGAGATTCTTTACCACTGAGTCACCTGGGAAGCCCTCTAAGCTAGCTTAGGGATTTCTAATTATCATAACCACCAAGTGCATTTTATATTTTTTGCCTCAAATGTAGACACCTCAGTCATAATCCTAATTCCAACCCAGACTTCCCCTTTATATCTGGACAAGTCACTTAACCCCTCTGCCTCAGTTTCAAGGAAAACAATGCTTCTTACCCTCTTAGGGTTTGCAGGTTTCAATGAACGCGTGGGAAATGGAGGATGAAAAGCATTCTAAGTGTTCCTATTATTTCCACGAAAAATAAGTATTCAAGCCAAACTGATACTTTCCTGACACAGGTGAGTCTGAAACTAAACAGCCTCAGACCTCAAAGGGACAGTGTTTAGGTAGCTCCTTGGATCCCTAGGAGAATAGGTCTGTGATGATATCAATCTAGCATTCAGAGAATGGATACCTGACCTAATGGCAAATGAGAAAACCAGCACTTGCAGACAGACCAAAATGTAGGGCCAGCTCATCCCTCCAGGCCTGAAGTCGTTGGCCCACGGTTTAAATTCTCCCCTTCCCCCAAAGGTAACCCACCAATGTTATAGATCAGCCCTGGGCGGTTTCCTTGCTGGATGACTCTGAGAGCTCGGACGCCACTACCACCATCCAGGGAGAAGCCCTGGCACCAGCCTGGCATGCCTTCAGGGTGAATCCCCCTTCCGATTCTCATCGTGCAGCTGTGGGGCAGAAAAGCAAAGACGTATATAGACATTCATCCATAAGAAAGTCTTTTCCACCTGTTCTAATCAGGAAGCCTTGCTGTGGTTGTGGGCCAAAATTAGAACTCTTAACACTGACTCTTTCTCATTCTCATGTTATTCCCAAACACAGAGAGGCAATTAATCAGTGGTCAAAACTCAATCTGAGAGGTAGTCACAGTTCAATGACGTGTGACATGTGTTGACCTCCACAACTAGACATTTAGGGGAAAACATCGATTCTGGGAGCGTAAGGCATGAGGAAAATGCTACAATATCTGAAAAACAAAGATTCAAAGCAAACTGATACTTTCCTGACTCCGTTGTTTCAAGGGTTCATGAAATACCTGAACATATGAGAAAAGTATGTGCAGAAGAGGCAGCTAATGGTACATTCATTCAAGGGCCCAGTGCTATTATAATGGCAAAGCACCATGCAGTTCCTGGAAACATAATTTCCAGATGTGAGTTCCAGCTCAACCACTAACAAGCAATGTAACTTTGGGCAGATAACTTTCCCTGGGCCTCAGTTTCCTCATCTTCCTCAGTTTTCTCATTCCTTTGCTGTGCTGCCTAATCCACTGAAATGTTGGGAGAATCAAATGAGATCGTTTACATGCAAAGGTTTTGGAAACTGTGAATTTGACGGACAAAACAAAGTGTGTTTTGAATTTCAAGTCCTGGGTCTAAAACTGTCAAAATCCATTCAGGGAAACAGTGAGCCTGGGCCTGCTGACCATGTCAAGCGGCTGCCCTGTGTCTCCTGCTGGCCAGCACCCTGGTCAGTCCTCTCCTGACTCCAGCCCAGCCTCAGGGAGACAGATGCATCTGTATCCACTGGAGTGGCCCTCCTCTAAGTCTGCAGCATACTTCTATAGATAATGGGGTATGGCATTTTAGCAGTGTCAGATTCACCTACATATTTTTGGATTAAGGCTAAATATCAGAAGATCACTGTAAAAAGCAGAATGTCAGATCCAAGAAAAAAAAAATAAAGTGAATTAATGCCCTGTGCTTTTAGTCACTCAGCCGTGTCTGACTCTTTGTGACCCACTGGATTGTAGCCCATCAGGCTCCTCCATGCAATTTCCCAGGCAAGAATACTGGAGTGGGTTGTCATTTCCTTAAGGCCCTACCATACATTAAGAAGGACATGTCTGCTAATCCTCACAATTGTTGCTTTTTCCTGTGTTTAAACAGGTAATGGGTGCTTTGAGATCTTGAAATGGCACACTTTATTTCAAAGAAAGAGATGGATTTCAGAATCTAATACAAGATGGCCTGGATTGGATTAATGGGGTGCAGGCTCTCTACCAACAGGCCAACCTGTTTTCCCTCTGAAGCCAGCTCCTCTGCTTGCGCTGAGTGCTTCCAGGGGAGAGAAACCACGCAGAAAAGAGAGCATGTGGGTCTCTCATCATCGGCAGAGTTATGAATAGAACCACTTCAATACATGGAAAATAAAACTGGCTTTCATTATACACCAAAACCAAATGGTTTATTTTCCATATCGAATAACACAGAAATTAGATCTGAAAAAAATCCCATTAAGTCATGGTGCTGTCCCCCTGCCAAGTCAGGATGGTTATCTACAGTCTATTTCTACTTACACGGATATACTATAGCCTTTGCTAATTTTCCCCTTCCCTGGGAGCTTATTTCCCCTTCCCATAAATAACTGTACTCACAGGTTTGGCTGCTCTTTGTCAGCATAGCAGAATAAGAGAGGGCTCAGGCTCCGGGCCAGCTCGTGTTCTTCGAACTGGCCTGCAGCATCCGTCTTTGCATTGTCCTGTCTGAAGATCAGTGGTAGCCCTTTAGGAAGGAGGGGAAATGTTTATATCAGTCCCACCCAGTGTATCCAAGACAGATGCAAATAATAAAAAGGAAAAAAATATCATCAAGGGGGAAAAAAGTGATGACTGAATTTATTCAGTGGACTCAGTCGTTGTCCAAAAGGCCAGTCTTGACCATGATTAAAGCACTTGTATGGAGTGGGAAAGGTTCAGCAGCTTACACTGTTGAGGTAATCTGTTTGCATTGGCTCCATTTAGTGTGTGGAGCAAATAAATCTGAATTCCCATGACCAACTCCAAAGGCTGACTGGAGCAGCCTCTGTACATACCAGTTTTGTTAATCAACCAATACGGAGCCGAAATGAAGATCTTCAAAGATCCTTCTGCTCGACACACAATCCGGATGGTGAGGTTCAGCTGCCGCCGGTTGGTGTCATAGAGCCTCATTCTTACCATGTAGTTTTGGGTTCGGGTGGAATAAGCAATTCTTTGCAGAGTGGAAAATTCTCCAGGGACACCCCTAAAGAAAGATAAAACTACTGTCTTTCTGAGTTTCACTTTATAGTTTGTCAAAATAGCCCATAGCCAAACTAAATTTGATTCTTCTTGGAAAAGTCAGTAACTACAGTATTCGTTCAACTGGCAGAAACCTTATTAGAATGGCCATCTCCCTTTAGCTGGGGTGAGAATAAATATGGTCTAGAAGTCACACTAGAGAGACTGAACCGTGTAATAATTAGAAGAATGAAAGTTATCAGTCACAGCTCTGGTTATTCAAGAGTTGACTATACAGGCCCTCAGCTGGGCGTCTGAAACCCAATAAACGCCAAGTATAGGATAAGAGTTAAGGTTTTCTGAAGCCTCACTGACTGGCTTCAAATTCCCAGTCTGTCCTCACAGCTGTGTGACATGGGACAAGCTATTTAACTTCACTGCGTCCATCTGCCAAAAGGAGATAACAGCAGTATTTGCTTCAAGAGCTTCTTATTAAAAGTGAGGCTCCCTATAAACAATGAGAGTGAAGACAAGGAGTGCTCAAAGAGCACATAGTGATGGAGGGTGGGAGGGCACTTCCATTCTATACAGGGGCTCAGGAAATATTTGTTGAAGAAACATTTAAATAGCAGAGCAAAGACCTTTTTTTTTTAAACAGACAAGTAGGATTGCAGTATTTTTTCTTCTCAAGATTAAGCTCAAGGATTTACGTATTCAAAAATGTAAGCTTTTCCCTGTGGGACACACTGCTGAAGTTCAATGAGTTTCAGGTTCCTTATCAGTAAAATGGGGGCCACAGCTGTCTCTCTGCCTAAGACATCCATTGTTGTGAAGATCAAATGAGACGACAGAATGAAGTCACTTACAAAACTGTAAAAAAGGTAAATATCTACATCCTTATTATTCAACATGTCTACAGCAGCCTTAGAGAAACATTCTTTCTGTCCCAAATCCAGAAGGACTCTCTTGCTACAAGAGCTACAGATTATCATAGTGACTCTCTCTACGTTAACTTCATTCATCCCTAAACTGAAAATGACTTGATGTGTTAACTATTTCAAACCTCAATGTCTTCATCAGTAAAATGGGACTCATAACTACTGCTGTAGGATTACATGAGAACATGTGTGTCAAAGTATTTGACATACTGCCTTGGGTACCGAGCATGCTTGGCAAACGTTTTCCCCTTTCCTGAAAGAGGGGAGATATATGATTTTGTTCATTCTACAGCTGGTAAAAAGCATGGTTTGAAAAGACAAAATGACTTCCTTTAGTCACACATCAAGTGAGCAACACAAGAAAAAAGGTTATGTTGAGTGCTTGCCTTGAGAACTTTTGGTTTTCTTCAGGTTTTTCTATGTTAGAGTTTTGCTTTTTTAACTGCATAAATCCTCTGAGCTGGCGCTTTTTTTCCTTTTGATGTGGATCATTGTTTGAAGTCTTTATTGAATTTGTTGCAATATTTTTCTGTTTTCTGTTTTGGATTTTTGGCCTGGAAGCACGTGGGATCTTAACTCTTCGACCAGGGATCAAACTCACACCCCCTGCATTGGAACGTTAAGTCTTAACCACTGGACCGCCAAGGAAGTCCCCGAGCCAACTTACTGCAGTATTATATGTGCTACGATTTCTCCAAAATGTATGCCAAACAGTCATAAGATATCCACTGATACTTTCACAGAATAATTACAAATAATTCTTTGACTAAACCCTTACCCAGTTCAATGTTCTGGGAGGTATCAGCTGTGTGGAGAGCCACCTCCTTGCCAGGTTTCAGTGTCCCATTAATAGGCATTCCTTTAACATAAAAATCAAGTTCACAAGGGAGCAAGTTGCAGATGACCACTGTCGGCAGGAGGTATATGGTATGTCCAGGCTGTCTGAAAATCTGTTTTGCACTGTCAGAAAATATGTTGGAGGGCATGTAATCTGGGTAATTCTCCTTCTTTATGGCCACACAAAACCTGTGATGACAAAATGGTGTAAAAATCATCAGCTTGAATGAAGAGCTTGAATTTTTTCTCCTTAGATGAGTCTGAGACAGGATAACATTTAAATGGTTCAATAATTTGGTAAGATATTTGCAATTTCTAATCCAAACACATTTACTAAGGCATAATCAAATCACAGTAAAATGTATGGATTTTACATGTTCAGTTTGATGAATTCTGACAATTATACACATCCCGATAAGCACCACCCAAAACCAATTACAGAACATTTCTCTCATCCCAGAAAGTCCCCTCATATCCCTTTCCAATCAATATCCTCCCCCATCATTCAAGCAACCAGTTTCTGATAGTCATCATTATAAGTTAGCTGTGTCTGTTCTTGAACGGCATACATGGAATGATACAGGATGTATTTACTCTTTGTGTCTGGGTTTGTTTGTTTTTTTTTTTTTTTTTGCATTAAGTTTTAACCAGATTCAGCCGTGTTGTTGTATGTGTCTGTATTTGGTTCATATGCCATTTTTTAAAAAATTCATTCTATTGATAGCCAACTGGGTTGTATCTCCCGATCAATTTAGTGAGTGGAAATCCTAACAATCCAATTCATGAACCTGATTGTTTTTCCACTTAGTTAATAGGTTTTCATTAATTTAGTTGCTGTTTAGACGCTAAATCATGCCTGACTCTTTTGCGACCCCATGGACTGGGGCCTACCAGGCTCCTCTAGCCATGGGATTTTTCAGGCAAGAATATCGGAGTGGGTTGCCATTTCCTTCTCCAAGGGATCTTGCCAATCCAGGGATTAAACCCACATCTCCTGCACAGGAAGGCAGATTCTTTACTATCCCTCAGCAAAGCTTTGCAATTCTTAGGGTAAAAGAGTGGTATATCATTCTCTAGACTGATTCCTAAATAATAAAAATTTTTGGTGCTACTGTAAATGGTATTTCTTAAAATCACATTTTCCATTTGTTCATGGCTAAAATATAAGCATATAATTGATTTCCATAGGTTGATCTGGAATCCTGAAGTCTTGAGAAAATAAAGTCTCATACTTTTCAAAGGGCTTCCCTGATGGCTCAGTTGGTAAAGAATCTGCCTGTAATGCAAAAGATCTGGCTTCAATCCCTGGATGGGGAAGATCCCAGAGAAGGGAACAGCAACCCACTCCAGTATTCTTGTCTAGAGAATCCAATGGACAAAGGAGCCTGGTGAGCTATATAGTCCATAGGGTCACAGAGAGTTGGACATGATTAAGCAATTAACACACACATGCTTTAAAAAAAAATTTTATCAATTTTGAATTATATTACTGGGAAAAACTTCACTCCCTGGATTCTATTCTGGAGTATTCTGTTAAGAATTTTTGCGTCTCTTTATGGAGGAATACTAGTTTGTAGTCTTCTTTTTTTCCTTCCTTCAGTTCAGTTCAGTTCAGTTCAATCGCTCAGTCGTGTTCGACTCTTTGTGACCCCATGAATCGCAGCACACCAGGCCTCCCTGTTCATCACCATCTCCCAGAGTTCACTAAAACTCATGTCCATCAAGTCCGTGATGCCATCCAGCCATCTCATCCTCGGTCGCCCCCTTCTACTCTTGCCCCCAATCCCTCCAAGCATTAGAGTCTTTTCCAATGAGTCAACTCTTCGCATCAGGTGGCCAAAGTACTGGAGTTTCAGCTTTAGCATCATTCCTTCCAAAGAAATCCCAGGGCTGCTCTCCTTCAGAATGGACGGGTTGGATCTCCTTGCAGTCCAAGGAACTCTCAAGAGTCTACTCCAACACCACAGTTCAAAAGCATCAATTCTTCGGCATTCAGCCTTCTTCATAGTCCAACTCTCACATCCATACATGACCACAGGAAAAACCAGAGCCTTGACTGTCGGACCTTAGTCGGTAAAGTAATGTCTCTGCTTTTGAATATGCTATCTAGGTTGGTCTTAACTTTTCTTTCAAGGAGTAAGCGTCTTTTAATTTCATGGCTGCAGTTACCATCTGCACTGATTTTGGAGCCCAAAAAAAGTCTGACACTGTTTCCACTGTTTCCCCATCTATTTCTCATGAAGTGACGGGACCGGATGCCATGATCTTCGTTTTCTGAACGTTGAGCTTTAAGCCAACTTTTTTACTTTCCTCTTTCACTTTCATCAAGAGGCTTTTTAGCTCCTCTTCACTTTCTGCCATAAGGGTGGTGTCATCTGCATATCTGAGGTTATTGATATTTCTCCTGGCAATCTTGATTCCAGCTTGTGTTTCTTCCAGCCCAGCGTTTCTCATGATGTACTCTGCATAGAAGTTAAATAAGCAGGGTGACAATATACAGCCTTGACGGACTCCTTTTCCTATTTGGAACCAGTCTGTTGTTCCATGTCCAGTTCTAACTGTTGCTGCCTGACCTGCATACAGGTTTCTCAAGAGGCAGGTCAGGTGGTCTGGTATGCCTATCTCTTTCAGAATTTTCCACAGTTTATTGTGATCCACACAGTCAAGGGGTTTGGCATAGTCAATAAAGCAGAAAGAGATGTTTTTCTGGAACTCTCTTGCTTTTTCCATGATCCAGCAGATGTTGGCAATTTGATCGCTGGTTCCTCTGCCTTGTGATCCACACAGTCAAAGGCTTTGGCATAGTCAATAAAGCAGAAATAGATGTTTTTCTGGAACTCTCTTGCTTTTTCCATGATCCAGCGGATGTTGGCAATTTGATCTCTGGTTCCTCTGCCTTTTCTAAAACCAGCTTGAACATCAGGAAGTTCAAGGTTCATGTATTACTGAAGCTTGGCTTGGAAAATTTTGAGCATTACTTTCCTAGCATATGAGATGAGTGCAATTGCGGTAGTTTGAGCATTCTTTGGCATTGCCTTTCTTTGGGATTGGAATGAAAACTGACCTTTTCCAGTCCTGTGGCCACTGCTGAGTTTTCCAAATTTGCTGGCATATTGAGTGCAGCACTTTCACAGCATCATCTTTCAGGATTTGAAATAGCTCAACTGGAATTCCATCACCTCCACTAGCTTTGTTCGTAGTGATGCTTTCTAAGGCCCACTGACTTCACATTCCAGGATGTCTGGCTCTAGATGAGTGATCACACCATCATGATTATCCGGGTCATGAAGATCTTTTTTGTACAGTTCTGTGTATTCTTCCCACCTCTTCTTAATATCTTCTGCTTCTGTTAGGTCCAGAATGCTAGCCTTTTAAAATGAGTCAAAACTATTCCCTCCTCCTCTACTTTCTGAAAGAGTCTGCAAAGAGCTTGTATGATTTCTTCCCTAAATGTCTGTAGAATTCACTAGTGAAGATTTATGGTCCTAAATGTTCTTTGTGTGAAGGCTTTGTATTTTAAATTAAATTTCTTTAATAGATATTGGGTTATTTGAGTTTCCTATTTCTTCTTTGTGTTAGTTTTGGCAATCTGTATCTTTCAAGAAATTTATCCTTCCAGCATGGAATTTATTTACATAAAATTGTTTATAACAAATCTTTTAATATCTGTAGGGTCTAGAGCAGTTCTCCTTTATCTCTACTCCTTATATGGGCAATTTGTGTTTTCTTGTCTTGCAGCATCATTGGTCTTATTAGAGATCAATCTTGTGAATCTTTTCAAAAAGCCAATTCTGACACTGTTGATTTTTCCTATTGTTTATTTTCTACTTTGTTGATTTTCATACTTCTTTCCTTTTCCTATTTCTCTGTGTTTCGTTTGCTCTTCTACGTTAAGGAAGAAGTTTAGAACAGTGATTTTACGTCTTCCTGACTTCCTAATGTGAGCATTAAAAGCTACACATTTCCCTTTAGGACTATCTTTGCTGCATCCTCCATATTTTAATATGTTTGGTTTTCATTAGTATTCATTTAAAAATATTATTTTCTTTGTGATATCTTTTGAACCCACAGGTTATTAGAAATGTATTACTTAATTTGCAAATATTTGGAGTTTTGTAAGCACCTTATTGTCATTGGTGTCTAACTTAATAACTATCATAATAATGAAATACATTGTGAGAGGTTTCATTCTTTAATATTTGTTGATCTTTGTTTATGGCCCAGGAGATGGTCTCTTCTGATGAATGTCCGCAGATACTTGAAATAAAAATGAAATTGGAATTGATGGTTAAAATGTTTCATAAATGCCAACTGTGACAAGCTGCCTAACGGCACTGTTCAAAACCATTTATATCTTTATTGTTTTTTCATTTTATAAGTCACCAAAAGAGTAGTCTGTTTACAACTGGTAAATCTGGATAAAGGGTATACTGGCATTCTTGATATTCTTCTTGTTCTCCTTTATCATCTTCTTAAATTAAGCATATGCCTATCTTTGCTATAAAGGAAACTAAAGCTGATCATCTCTCTTTTAAACAAGTTTAAAGTCTAAATTTAGAAAGATCTCACAATAGCAATCCAGTGTTTTTTCTAACATTGACTCTAGTATCATATTACTTGTACTCTTCAGAAGAGGAAATGAGGAGTAGTCTACATGACAATTTTGTCAAAATCCTCAAGAAAAGTCAGTATTAGGTTTACCTTTACCCACATTCCTTTGAAATCTGTCATTTGAAAATTTCCCACCTCTAGGATTTTGCTCCTCAGTGTAGGAATCAGAACTTGTCATTGTTTTTTCTTCCCTCTCCAGATATGTACTCTTTTTAAAATAAATAAATACACACACAGACACACACACATATACACATACACTTATATATCTATTATCTACATCAGGTCTTAGTTGGGACACTTGGGCTTAGTTGTGGCACATAGGATCTTAGTTCCTGGACCAGGGATCAAACCTGCATCCCCTGCATTGCAAGGTGGACTCTTAACCACTGAACCACAGGGAAGTCCCTTTCCATGTCTTCTCTTTAAGCTGATGCAGACAGACCACTTTCTAATTGCATATGTGTGAGTACTGGATTTGTGGTTGTTTCTCCCATGAATATTAGGTGGTAATAGCCACTCTCCTGCCCAGGGTTAACTTTTGAATTCTTATAAACTCTAACACTTAAGGAGTAAGAACTTTAGGGTTTTCAATAAGCACAAATGAATCACTAAGGGTCCTCGAAAAAGCATAAAGGGAAAAAAAATGGCAAAATCTACATGGCACTACCGTGCCATGCTTACCTGAAGAACCGGCTTTTCTCCGTGTCCATGGAGTGGCATTCTCGTTTGCTGCTACTAACTTCAGCAGTCTTCACTACATTGGTCCAGTGAATAGGAGCTTTACAGAAAAACACACCCAGTCCTTTGGGCCGGGCCTGCAGTCGCCAAGAAGTAAGGTGTAAAGGCACGGCAAAAGAGTCTCCTGGCATGATGGCGGGAAGGACCACGGGCTCTGCCACAGAAACAGATGTTAGCACTCAGGCATGTCTCCCACCCCGAAGTCCAGCTCAGGGTACAAGGAGGCAGTGTCAGAACTCACTGTCTGGAGCTGACGGGCTGTCCAGTCTCAGTTCCATCGGTGTCTCAAGTCTGTTCTTCACAATGAGGGCTGATCGGACCGTGATCACCTTCCGAGCACTGCCTTCCATTGTCACTGCAAAGACGACCCGGACAGGTGGGAGTGAAGAGAACTATGGAAAAGAGAGAAATAATAAAAAAGTGTGGCTTTTGAAAACCACGCCAAGTATAATAATACCAGTCAGAAGGCCTACATAAAGCATCTTACTATGACTATATGTCTTCAGTGAAATGAGTCATTAAGCTCTAAAACCACTCTGCTTTAATAGGAGTGAATATCCTTTAATACCCACTATTATAACAGCCAATTCGGAAGAGCTGTTTGTATTGGCATGCCTTTCCTAGGAAGAATAACTTTTTTTCCTAAATGTGATGAAATTTACTCAATATGCCCATACACTGTTTGTTGACATGCCTATAAAAAGCCAACATTTGGATTTCAAAGAACGTTAAAAAAAAAAAAACTTCTTCACAATGGTAAGTGTCTAAGTTCTGCTCAATACTCTTTTTTTTTTTTTAAAAGGACACCAAGGTCCATAAAACTCAAGATACTAGCTGTTCATTCACTCAGTCGTGTCCGACTCTTTGCGACCCCACGGACTGCAGCATGCCAGGCCTCCCTGTCCTTCACTAAAACCCGGGATTTGCTCAGTGTCCACTGAGTCAATGATGCTATCCAAGATACTAGAGGAAACTGATTTATTTCTGATCTTATAGGTGCAGCCACTGTTTCCTATTTGTGTTCACGTGTCCATGCACACATTTAACACACACTTTGTGCTGCTACCATGTGCCAAGAATTTAGGGTTTGTTGGTTTTTTTTAATATAAAATTCCACGTTAGGTAAAATAGAGGGTTTTTAAAACTATTATGCTGAGTACTCAGAATATATTGATATTGCTTTTTTTTTTAATTGGAAAGACAAATGACACAACATCTAAGCTCTCCATACTGCTAGTTTTTTCATTAAAACAAACAGTATGTGAAAACCAACCTAATAAACAACCAAAGGAAAAGATCCATGTTTTAAACCAAAACTTCCAGGTAGTTCCAATGCAAAGGGAGAGTACAGATAAACGTACCCTCATGTTTACTGCAGCACTATTTACAATAGCCAGGACATGGAAGCAACCTAGATGTCAGTTGACAGAGGGATGGATAAATAAGCTGGAGTACATATATATAATGCAATACTACTCAGCCATAAAAAGGATTGCATTTGAGTCAGTTTTAGTGAGGTGAAGAACCTAGAGTCTGTTATACAGAGTAAAGTAAGTCAAAAAGAGAAAAACAAATATTGTATATTAACATATATTATATCTAGAACCTAATATGATGAACCTATTCACAGGGCAGGAATAGAGACGCAGACACAGAGAGCAGACTTAATGGCACAGCAAGGGTAGGAGCGGGAGAGAGCAGCACTGAAACATGTACATTACCCTGTATAAATACACAGCTAATGGGAAGGAGCTATGGAACATTGGGAGTTCAACCTGGTGTCTGTGATGACCTAGAGGGGTGGGATGGGATGCAGGTTGGGAAGGAGGTTCAAGAGGGAAGGGACATACATATACCTATGGCTGATTCATGTTGAGATGTGGCAGAAACCAACACAATATTGTAAAGCAATTATCTTCCAATTAAAAACAAATAATTTTTTAAATTAAAAAAGAAAAAAAATTTTAAGGTGGAGTACAGCCTCCTAGAGTGTTATCAGAAGGACACAATCATCATGAAAACCTCCACTGACCCAGCCCAGCAAAGCCCGGGAGAATGAGGGCCCAGTAACAACTGTCTCAAATCTCAATCTTGTTGCCTCTATGCTTATCTGAAATTTCACATTTTAAAACTTACTATCCTCAGGGAGAAGAAATTATAAGCAAAAACCACAAAACAGCCTTTTAATGTCATCCTGTGGTGATGTTTCAAAAATCAAATGGGGGAGAGACGCTTACTATTTTTCATTCTGAGTTACTTTCATGTTGACCCTTGGGGGAAAACCTGTAAAATACAAATAGCTGTACAAAGGTTAATTTATATTTAACTTAGAAAAAGAGACCTTGGACCAAAACATTTGCCTTTTCCCTCTTTCCCTATAATATTCAGTCTCACATACCAAGTTAGGTGAAAACATTTCCTTGCAAGTTCTTTTAAAAGGAAGGAACTCATTAACAGAAAATGAAAAAGATAAATTCCAACCACAGAGTTCAGTGGTCATCAGGAGCTATGTGTGCATTCAGTAAACACAGTGACACAGAAAAACATACTCACATAAACTTGGGGATGGATAATATTTGTCCTGCTGCTCGGGCTGCCGATCTAAGAAAGATCCCCAAAGTCAAAGAATCAGTACAGAGCTAAGATACAGGCATCGTTAAATTCAATGACAACTTAAGCTGTTTGCAAGGGCGATGTTTATAAATACTCTTAGGTAAAGTATGGTCTACTATGAAGAAAAAGCATCTTGGAAGATAGGGGGAAAGCAATATTCCTTTTACAATCATTCAATATACACAAAATTCTCCAGGATGCATCAAGATGATAGAAAGGTGTCTCTGAGGGGAATTAGTCCTTTTGTTCCTGGATGTGAACTTGGGCAGGAAAAAGTAAGCTTGAAAGAAAGCTTCTTTTTCTAAGAAACTTGGGGCATGAGACAGACCATGAAAACATCAGTGTCTTCCAAGAATATATTTCATGAAGCAAGCGAGCATGAGGAAAGCTCCCACATCTCTGCAAATCTGCTTTCCTAGCCACCACTGGCTACTCAACAAGGAACACCATTACCCCTCAAAGTGTGACTGTCTGGCAAGAACACCCACGACAGTCATTTCATCTGGGATGCCAGCCTCCACCTGCACATTCTGGTCAGGAATGCTGCATTCTCCGGGCTGGCCTTCAGCCTCTAGAACTACAGCTGGGTAAAATCAGGGCCAGGGTATGTGAGAGGATGCGTGACCAGAAAATAAACAACAGCGGACATCCGTCTTTATGCCAGAGAGGAGAATTTGGAGACACAGAGCTAGAAGGATCAAGGAGTAGCCTCGTAAAAGTATAGTGAAGATAGAATATAAAGGAAGCATGATGATATGTGGAATAAAGCCAATGTATGTTCGGCAAGCTTGTAAATTGCCAGTTGGTCTAGGCGAGGATAAAATGGAGTTGCACAGGTAGGGTAATATGTGTTGATGCCAATTTTAGGTCCTGTTTTTCTACTAAAACCAACCACTGGCTGGCTTATCTATATGGTGATTATCAGCACCTATGACTGACCCAAAATAATCTTGGTATTCTTCCCAGTGCTAGGAAAAATGAAGAACGAGGAAATTTCATTTACAATGGATAGCCAACAAGGACCCACTGTATACCACAGGGAACTCTGCTCAATGTTATATGACAGCCTCGATAGGAGCGGAGTTTGGGGGAGAATGGACATGTATGGCTGAGTCATTCTGCTGTCACCTAAAACTATTACAACATTGTCAATCAAGCTATACTCCAATATAAATAAAAAGTTAAAAAAAGAAAGAAGATTTCACTACAGCAAGGCTGCTACAGGCCTGTCTGACTGCCTGGCTTTGAGGGTGTGTGGCCAAGGCACAACCCTGCCACTGAACACCCTTGCCACAGCCACACACCGTAGAGGACGAGGAATTCTTATCTGGTGCAGCGTATCGGAAAAAGGTCCCGACTTTGTCCACAGACACTGGGCTCACTTGCTCCCAGCCATTAACTCTCACTTGCAGTTGATGGATCCGGAGGTCATGGGTGTGTCTGTCAGGCAGAACACGGAAAAAGACATTAAGCACAATCCTATCAAGGGAGGAGTAGAAGCAAAGCCTGAAATGGATTTATTGCATAATGACATAAAAACCCAGCTGGCCAAACTTTCTGGTGATTACCTAATGCAAGGGAAATCAAGAGGATATTTTTAACTGTGCCTTATGCTTAAAACAAAACTGCAAGATGTACAGAGCTTGAGTAAGAGTGGCAACTGCCCTCCCTCTGTACAAACCAGGTGAACTAGCTCGGGTCTGTCTTCCACCCACCCCTACACCTCAACCTTCATGAAATGACGACATCAGCTAAAAGTGGGACAGTGGGGGTAGTGAAAATGCTGTGCTAGCAATGTAATCACATAACCACACTCTTGGAAATGCCTAAAACAACATTTTCTCCTTGGTTCTTTTGTGGAATCTCCAGCTTCTCTCAGAACCACACTCAGTCACTGGGCTTCAGTCCTAGAAGCTTACAGACAGGGTAATGAGACATAGAGCCCGCAGGATTTTAGGGCTAAAGTGCTCTGCTGAACTGCAGTAGAAGGCAGTGGGCAGAACAGGAGGAACGGGAGGAAATTGCACATTTAATTCTATTTTAGATTCTGCCTAATTCAAGCCAGAAGCCTGAAATGAGGAATTGGACTTGAGGCTGACAGGAAGGGAAGGGGGAGGGAGGCAGGGAGTGGGGGACAGGATGCCAAAGGGGGAAACGCCAGAGAAGGCATTTATTTCGATGAATTCAAGCAGAAAGGTGGGACTTGAAATGAGTTACAAAACATGGAAACGGAAATGACAAAAAAGCCAAACCACTCCTACAACAGAGGCAGTGCTTATTAAGAAATATAGCGAATGATTCTATAATTAGCTTCTCCAGGAACTCTGGAACAGAAAAATGCTCACCACTCTTCCCTGGAAATTCTAACATGGTTTCCAGGTACATGTGCCCAGTGCAGTGATTTTTTTTATAAACTGTTTTTTTCGTAAAAATCACTGGAGGCACCCAAGTTCAGAACTCTTGCCATTAGGGAGTACACAGGCGCAGAGCTATATGGAAGGAAGAAATGTTTGAGCAGCATGTCTGCATACAAAGAATCTACGCACCAAGAACACATGTGACCACAGAAGGCTGAAGCCAATCTCTGAAGTTTTAGATGTTGAGGTACAAACGCTAAAATCTTAACTATTCAGTATCCACCAGACAGCCCTTCTACTTAAAAATGTTGGCAAAGTAAAAGAACATTTTATTACACATTTTACACTCTCTCGGTTACCAGGCACAATGTTCTTTCGCGTTTATTCCCAACCTTCGGCTGGTGGCTCTGAGTGCATCAGCAAGTGGTCTCCCTAAGTGAGTTATTCTTAGAATGAGAGTACCTTATGCAGCTTCCTGGGGGTCTACTGGTTAAGAATTCTTCCAATGCAGGGGACATGCGTCTGACCCCTGGTCTTGGAACTAAGATCCCTCATGCTGTGGAGCAACTAAACCCATAAGCCTCAACGACTGAGCCCACACACTCAAGAGCCTGAGCCTCGCAACTAGAGTCCATGCACCTAACAGAAGATCCCACATGACACAGTGAGGATCCCTCATGCCACAGCTAAGGTTTGACACAGTCAAATAAATAAATGTTAAGAAAAACAAGAATGAGAGCATCTGATCGGCTTTGCTTCCTAAAACCATCTGCTTGCTGAAAAGGCACATGTGTAGCTTAAAACTCACTGCTTTGACAACGCTTTTCATAAGACCATGTCACCACTCCATCATGAAAACCAGCTAGGATGCAATGAACTGGAGAGCTATGATCTGTCCATGCTTCAACCAAAGTAGTTACATGGAACATACCGGTTACTACCTCACATGTCAAATAAAGGGATAACTGATGGAAAGAAATGTATTCCCAAATAGTCATTATATTTTTTTAAAAAGGAAACACTGGTTTTCTAAATGCCTTTTAAAAATAAAACTTTAAAGTCATTAACAAAAGAAAGTGAAGAGGCAAAACACTAGGGACAATTATTTATATATATATATATATATATATCCCCCCTTTTTTAGGCAAAAAGAAAACCACGTTTTACCTGTGTCTTAGCTTTCCTCTTGCTTCAAATTCAAAGGGAATCTCTTCACCCGTCAGGACTTCTCGCCACTCGCTAACATTGTGAGCATCATCAAGAAGTGTCCCGTTCCCTTCCGGAACCACCCCTGGACTCCCACTGTGAGACAGTGCAGCCCTGGAACCAAAGCAGACAGTATCAGCTGGTCTCTTTCTCTCCACCTCCCTCACCCAGAACTCAGGGCTGGAAGCAGAAATCCTCTCAGGACGTAATTCGCAGCAATAAGGCCATAGAACCTGGCTGCAAAAGAGGACCTTAAAAGTCAGTAACTCAAGTTAACTTCACGACCAATCACAACATTTGAAACTTACAAATAGCTGGAAAGCAACCACTGCAGAATCACCTGCTGCCAGCAGTAGAGTCTGGTACCCAAAGGATTATGTAAGCTAGTTGTGACTTTTAACTGTAGTATTAGAAAACCTGAATGAATTTCTTGGCCAACACAATATTTAAGTGACTTTTTTTTTTAAGTGACTATATAAACTAAAAAGTGACTTAAAAAAAAAGTTTCTTCTGGAGCACTACCATACTTGGTAGAGGCAGGAGAAATATATTCTCAAATCAGCTGATTCTGGTCCTCATTTCATATACTTCACTACTAAATTGGGAAGATAGGCCTGCATTTGGAGAGCTGAACCAAGGTCTAAATCAGCAGAAAGTTGTTAGAGAGCCTTCTCACTTGGTTTAGGTGAACTCATTTGTTCTCCCAGCTCCACCCAGTTCCACCTGGACTCAAGTGTGCTGCAGGTTTGGAAGATAATTCGGGGTAGAGGTGAGGGATATGAGAGGTATTGTCAACCAGTTTTGGAAGAAAAATGGGCAAAACATTTGATTTCATAATAGCATACAGCTTCTCTTAAAGGGGGAAGTAGAAATGAAGACCAAGGAGAAAGGATGGTGTGACTTCTTTCACATCCTTAAACTGCTCAACTTTTACTTTAAAAACAATGGATGCCAGGATCAAGATCACAGTTTGGATATTTCAGACTCAAGATCTACTTCTCTGACTACAAACTCTACATAGAACCAGAACCTCCATCATAAGTCTCAGCAAGACAGCACGTTATTGATTCAAATGCAATGGATCCTAAGAGCCTCATGGAGGGCCTGCCTTGCTCTGCTGGGTTGGAACACAGGAGCCTGCAGTGATAGAGGTGCCACCGGGTGACAGATCCCATGTTCCTTACCTGGTGGGTGTGGTGGTCAGGGTGGCAAACCACAAAGTGCAGCCTGTATGATTCCTCAGAGCAAAAGGGACAAACGGCTGCCGGCGCTTAGGAGCTTTCATCTCTGCTGTGAGCAAACAGAAGGCCATTAGCGCACGCCCTGACCTGTGCGGCAGAGACCCTCCCCACACCTGGAGGCAGTACCCACCATGGCCTCTTGTGCAAAGAGGCTGAGAGTGGAGGGAAAAAAGAACGAAGCACCACAGATGTGCTGACAGGCCAAGCACCTACTATGAGATGACTCAGTCCCCCAACAACTGACTGTGAGGGTTGACAAGTCTCACCTCACAATTCTCCCGTGATTCTTACAGGCCTTAACTCAGGAGAAGGCATTAGACCTCATACGGCTGGCATCAAGGCAGACAGACATGAACCTGCACTGCTTCCAAGAAAGCCATTCTAAATGGATAACCTGAACTGCAGCAATCAGAACACGTGTACATGTGTCACTTTGTCCAAAACACTTGTACTTTCAGGAAGCTCTCTTTTGTATAAGAGTTACCCTTGAGTCATACTAAGCACATTTATAAGAAAATAAAAACATCCTTTCCTGTTCTCTTACTTATGCAGTTGTGGGTTTTCCTCTCTGCAAGTTCAAAAAGATAACTATCCCAAAGCTATTTAAATGAAGTTTTTAGCTCATTTTTCTTGCACAGATATCCTCACCATGTGTATTAGGCAGGTTCTATAGAGATGCCAAGAGGAACACAAAATATCGTTTCCTTCACAAAGCAGCTTCTAATCAGGGAAACTGGAGAGAAACACTGATCCACATGAGCCAGTTCTAGGGGGAGCTGGATGGACCTGACGATGAACACTGGGAACAGACTGAGGAAGGCTCTCCGGTGCCCGTGCGGCCTGCTGCACACTCCTGGGAGCAGAGGCCCTGGCTCCTACCAGGGCCTGTGCTCCCTCTATGGGCCGCACAAAGAAAGAGCGAGGTGGGAGCAGGAACTACAAAGGCAGCAGCAGCCCAGGGCTGGGAGCCTCCAGGCTGACGTGCTCAGCAACACACACTCAGCCGACAAAAACCAGTGAGGCCCAGTCTTACTCTGTGTCTGGCTTTAAAGCACAAAGACAGCCCTCAGAAGACCAGGATCCAAGTGGTCTGCAGCTGTGGAGAAAATGACAGCTGGCAGTGCCTGCAGTTGCCGGCTGAGAAGACTACAGCAAAATTCAATTCATCTTCTAGGACCGTGTGCTTCCTGCCAGCAAAATCAAGAAGGCCAACCCCACCAAAGCCTGCCTCTCCCACCTCTCAGGTACGGCACAGGGGCAGTAGGGTTAAGTCAGTGTCACATCTTCTAAAAAGTCACCACTGTTTCCTTTTCCCTTTGTAGCTTCTCAAGTTTTCAGAAGTTAGTGCTCTACACAGGCCACAACAAGCCATTTCAGGTTAAGACCAGTTCTGTTTTGGTAAGAACGGCTCGGGGGAGTCTAAGTTAAGTGAGTAGTCTCCAGCGTGTTCCCACAACTTAATGGTTAGCTTTTTAGAGACACCCCTAATGGATCTAAATATAATCTCCACCTAGAATATGCTCATTTCTCATCCCAATGGCCTCACTTAGTTCCCAAGGCTTGATT
>SJYC01003188.1:0-15863 GCA_006408675.1 Madoqua kirkii | reverse complement strand
TATATATATATATATATATATCCCCCCTTTTTTAGGCAAAAAGAAAACCACGTTTTACCTGTGTCTTAGCTTTCCTCTTGCTTCAAATTCAAAGGGAATCTCTTCACCCGTCAGGACTTCTCGCCACTCGCTAACATTGTGAGCATCATCAAGAAGTGTCCCGTTCCCTTCCGGAACCACCCCTGGACTCCCACTGTGAGACAGTGCAGCCCTGGAACCAAAGCAGACAGTATCAGCTGGTCTCTTTCTCTCCACCTCCCTCACCCAGAACTCAGGGCTGGAAGCAGAAATCCTCTCAGGACGTAATTCGCAGCAATAAGGCCATAGAACCTGGCTGCAAAAGAGGACCTTAAAAGTCAGTAACTCAAGTTAACTTCACGACCAATCACAACATTTGAAACTTAACAAATAGCTGGAAAGCAACCACTGCAGAATCACCTGCTGCCAGCAGTAGAGTCTGGTACCCAAAGGATTATGTAAGCTAGTTGTGACTTTTAACTGTAGTATTAGAAAACCTGAATGAATTTCTTGGCCAACACAATATTTAAGTGACTTTTTTTTTTAAGTGACTATATAAACTAAAAAGTGACTTAAAAAAAAAGTTTCTTCTGGAGCACTACCATACTTGGTAGAGGCAGGAGAAATATATTCTCAAATCAGCTGATTCTGGTCCTCATTTCATATACTTCACTACTAAATTGGGAAGATAGGCCTGCATTTGGAGAGCTGAACCAAGGTCTAAATCAGCAGAAAGTTGTTAGAGAGCCTTCTCACTTGGTTTAGGTGAACTCATTTGTTCTCCCAGCTCCACCCAGTTCCACCTGGACTCAAGTGTGCTGCAGGTTTGGAAGATAATTCGGGTAGAGGTGAGGGATATGAGAGGTATTGTCAACCAGTTTTGGAAGAAAAATGGGCAAAACATTTGATTTCATAATAGCATACAGCTTCTCTTAAAGGGGGAAGTAGAAATGAAGACCAAGGAGAAAGGATGGTGTGACTTCTTTCACATCCTTAAACTGCTCAACTTTTACTTTAAAAACAATGGATGCCAGGATCAAGATCACAGTTTGGATATTTCAGACTCAAGATCTACTTCTCTGACTACAAACTCTACATAGAACCAGAACCTCCATCATAAGTCTCAGCAAGACAGCACGTTATTGATTCAAATGCAATGGATCCTAAGAGCCTCATGGAGGGCCTGCCTTGCTCTGCTGGGTTGGAACACAGGAGCCTGCAGTGATAGAGGTGCCACCGGGTGACAGATCCCATGTTCCTTACCTGGTGGGTGTGGTGGTCAGGGTGGCAAACCACAAAGTGCAGCCTGTATGATTCCTCAGAGCAAAAGGGACAAACGGCTGCCGGCGCTTAGGAGCTTTCATCTCTGCTGTGAGCAAACAGAAGGCCATTAGCGCACGCCCTGACCTGTGCGGCAGAGACCCTCCCCACACCTGGAGGCAGTACCCACCATGGCCTCTTGTGCAAAGAGGCTGAGAGTGGAGGGAAAAAAGAACGAAGCACCACAGATGTGCTGACAGGCCAAGCACCTACTATGAGATGACTCAGTCCCCCAACAACTGACTGTGAGGGTTGACAAGTCTCACCTCACAATTCTCCCGTGATTCTTACAGGCCTTAACTCAGGAGAAGGCATTAGACCTCATACGGCTGGCATCAAGGCAGACAGACATGAACCTGCACTGCTTCCAAGAAAGCCATTCTAAATGGATAACCTGAACTGCAGCAATCAGAACACGTGTACATGTGTCACTTTGTCCAAAACACTTGTACTTTCAGGAAGCTCTCTTTTGTATAAGAGTTACCCTTGAGTCATACTAAGCACATTTATAAGAAAATAAAAACATCCTTTCCTGTTCTCTTATTATGCAGTTGTGGGTTTTCCTCTCTGCAAGTTCAAAAAGATAACTATCCCAAAGCTATTTAAATGAAGTTTTTAGCTCATTTTTCTTGCACAGATATCCTCACCATGTGTATTAGGCAGGTTCTATAGAGATGCCAAGAGGAACACAAAATATCGTTTCCTTCACAAAGCAGCTTCTAATCAGGGAAACTGGAGAGAAACACTGATCCACATGAGCCAGTTCTAGGGGGAGCTGGATGGACCTGACGATGAACACTGGGAACAGACTGAGGAAGGCTCTCCGGTGCCCGTGCGGCCTGCTGCACACTCCTGGGAGCAGAGGCCCTGGCTCCTACCAGGGCCTGTGCTCCCTCTACGGGCCGCACAAAGAAAGAGCGAGGTGGGAGCAGGAACTACAAAGGCAGCAGCAGCCCAGGGCTGGGAGCCTCCAGGCTGACGTGCTCAGCAACACACACTCAGCCGACAAAAACCAGTGAGGCCCAGTCTTACTCTGTGTCTGGCTTTAAAGCACAAAGACAGCCCTCAGAAGACCAGGATCCAAGTGGTCTGCAGCTGTGGAGAAAATGACAGCTGGCAGTGCCTGCAGTTGCCGGCTGAGAAGACTACAGCAAAATTCAATTCATCTTCTAGGACCGTGTGCTTCCTGCCAGCAAAATCAAGAAGGCCAACCCCACCAAAGCCTGCCTCTCCCACCTCTCAGGTACGGCACAGGGGCAGTAGGGTTAAGTCAGTGTCACATCTTCTAAAAAGTCACCACTGTTTCCTTTTCCCTTTGTAGCTTCTCAAGTTTTCAGAAGTTAGTGCTCTACACAGGCCACAACAAGCCATTTCAGGTTAAGACCAGTTCTGTTTTGGTAAGAACGGCTCGGGGGAGTCTAAGTTAAGTGAGTAGTCTCCAGCGTGTTCCCACAACTTAATGGTTAGCTTTTTAGAGACACCCCTAATGGATCTAAATATAATCTCCACCTAGAATATGCTCATTTCTCATCCCAATGGCCTCACTTAGTTCCCAAGGCTTGATTAAAAAAAAAAAAAAAAATTCAGTGTTCAACAAGTTGAAAATTAAGGAGTAGCTGTGAGGCTGCTGACAAGAGCAGAGGGGGAGTAAAAAAATTTAAGAGCTGTCAGCAGGGTAAACAGTACTCACTGTGGCACCTTGAAAGGAACCTCCCTCTCCCTGAGCCAGAGAGCAGCTTTACTGAAGGAGATAAAGGGCCCAGGAGGAAAAGAAGCCAGATGTGCTTTCATATCCCACTGTGAGCCAGACACTAAGTTTCCATTTGCAAATTAGATTTAAAAAGAACAGGTGGCAAATAGCTTTGATCACACTGTAACATGAAATAAAGTGCTAGGAACCCATATAAAGGCATTCACAAGTATATGGCTGTGAAATTAAATAGCCTAGGCAGGCACACTGCTAAGGTCCCCAAGCTGATTGTGTGGATTGCACATATCCGCAGAGACTTCAACAGCCTGCCTCACTGAGGATAAAAATATGTGGAAGGGCTCACAAGTCTAAACTCACAGGGGAAGGAGCAGACATCTTCCACACTTAGAGTCCAGATCAGCTGTGTACCTGGCATGGGCATAGCACCAGAGGACAAAAGCCCCAAGCTCACCAAAGAGAACAGCATTCCCTGGTGGCCTCAGAAACCTCCTTTGGTGACCAGACCTAATTGGTTCATAGGATGAAAGAACCCCAAGCTCCTCACGTCCACGTTTAGTCTAAATAGCTCCAGCTGAGGAAATGTCTGCCCTGTGGACCCGACCCCCAGAAAAATGTGACCATTATACACAGTGCGGGTTCTTATGCTCTGTAAGCAGCTCAGCCTATCAGAAAGGACCTGGCTTGTAAATCATGAGAAATAAAGTCCCAGGCCTCTCATGTGAATGGAGTCTCTCTGAGCTTTTGTCCCCATGGACTACACAGGAATAATGCTCTGCTTAGCCCAAAAGATGAAATAACAGATAAAGAAAAACTTAGAAGTATAAACTCATGAAACAACGAAGAATCAAGCCTGGGCTTTGGGAGCCCTCTTCACAACATCAATCCTAACAAAACCTTTCAGGAAAAAATCATAGGACTGCCCTCATTTACTAATATTCCTGTTCTGAACTCCTAGTAGAGGAAGCTCAAAAGGTATATTTTTACAAAATACACTATGACCCAGGATCTGGTGGTGGTAGCCGAGGACAAACATAAATCATTCACATTAAACTGCACTCCTTCATACAAAAGAAGAACTGAACATTTGGGGATTCTAATTCCTTGAAGTTTATAATGTCTTCCTCTTATATTTACTTATCAGTCAAATTCTCAAGAACTCTTAAAGGATCAGAGAGAGAAACAAAGAACATTCTTTTTTCTACCTCCTAAGAACCTCAATTCATTTCTAAGGAAATTAAGATTTGTGTCTAAGCAATTATTTACTGGAAAATTTTTTCTGAGCTCCATTCCTGATCATCATAGCTCCTACTCCATACCACCCTTTGCATTACCATGAGAATAAACATTCACAGAGTAGTCTATAAACAAAGACTTGCTGCAGGGCTTGATGGAGAATGGTTTTCTTGACTTTCAGTATAGACATCACCTCTAACTGACACTGGATGTTTCTGGATCATACACTGTGGAGTTGATTTCATTTCCACTAAAGGTTAAAAAGCAGATGCAAGAGACAGAATAAGAATCAGCATGTCACTTCCTTCTAATACAAGACGGCACTTTGTCCATGAGTTGGAAATGATCTTTCCTGTTACTAAAACAAAGTACTCATAACTGGGTATATCCCCATTTGGCTCCCATGTTCACAGAAAATAAGATGTACAAGGCAGTTCTTAAAACAGGAAAATAAAGCAAGCCCTCGCTTGGCTGTACTGTACCTCTAGCATAGATCTGGTGCTCTAGGTTAGTCAGACTGGCTGTACTTCTAGTTCTAAGGTAGACAAGGGGGAGGCCTGGTAGACAGGAGAGACAAAGTTAGAGGGTGAGAATCAATACAGCGAAAAAGATTTGTCTCGGAAACATTAGCGCAAACAGTGTACATTACAAACACAGCAAGCATCCGCACTTATTGGCTCATTTCTTTAGTGATCACGAGGCGCTCACGAGGTACTTGATGAGGTGAACCAGACAGCTTTAATGCTGGCTTTTACTGTGGAGCCTGTGTCAACAGAGTATGCTCCTTTTTTTCTCTGTTAGGGAAAGAAAATGTACTCACATTCACTTGGAACAGAATGATCAGCCTTTTGAGGATTTTTAATTTAAAGCACGCTTGTTCTCACATGGCATAGAAAAGTTACCAAGAACAAGCAGTACAGATTTTAGTGGGAACTGCTCCGCTCCAATTGGAAACGGTGGTAGCAGTAGAATGCTAGGCCCCCGCAGGTCTCAAAAATTCAAGAGGAATAATCAGCCTGTGTTCCAAGGCTATAGTCTCAGCTGAGGAGTTATGTCATGGTCTTATTTACATTACATGTTAACCTTGGACATTTACAGAGCATTTTTTTTTTTACATTTCCATAAAAGGTCCCTGATTATAAAACTAATGAATTAAGGTGCCATGCCATCCAGGTTTACCTACGGAATCTCAGTCCTTACTGAACAAAGCCAAGATAACGTCAAAAAAGAGGCCGTTATTTTCTTTCCCAGCCAAAGAAACAGTAAGAAATCAGTGGCTCCCTTAGGCTGAACTTCATATTAAGAATCTCTAGTTCAACGGCTTATTTTGAAGCTGGCCTGAATAAAATGCACAAATCTGGGGGGGATCATTACTAAATATTCCAGAGTAAGAGCTGAAAGTTTGTGATTGGTTCAACAAGATCCAAACTGACTGACCTTGGAAACAAATGCCCAACAATTACTTTAGCATGCCTAATAGAAGCATACAATCCCACTTGCTATTCTATCATCCAAGAAGTCTAAATAAGAAGAGAGTTTTGAAATTTAGGTATGTTCACTCATGCCTAATTAAAAAGATACATTAAAATTTTATAAGCCTAAGTAACCACAAAAATCCGTAAGTAAATAAAAATCTAGCTTTAATTTAGCACAGGCATTTACCATACATACGGTAACTTATTAACTAAAGTAAAGAGGAGATGTTAAAAGGGGAAGGGAGCAGTGAGAGAGGGACAAAAGAAAGTCCTTCATCAAAATCCTAAAGATTCAGCCTTCTTAGTGTTTGCACTGAGTCTGGATTTAAGATCCCTCTGCATGAATAATGTTTTTAGAAACACGCTCTTTAGGACACATTACATATTACAAAGATTATTTAGAGCCTTCAGGGTAGACTCCATTACATTCTCTCAACACACAAATGCAGAGGGTCAGAGGAGGAGCTAGAATTGAAACTGATGATATCTGAGAAGCCCTGGCTTCCAAGCAATGGCCTTGAGTCTCAGAAGCAACAGCCTGGGAACACACAGAGCAAACAGAGCTGACGTGGCCTTGTTCCTCCTTCAAGAAGTACAAGGCAGATAGAAAATCCATTTATACACGCTGAGGAGAGACGAACCAGTTCAAAGACTTCGTACACTAAGAAAATCCATCTTCCCGTGACACGTTTGCAGACCAGATGGAATAGTTAAGTATTCATGAGCTATGTGAAGTCCGGCCAAGACTCCCCAAAGAAACCACACTGAAAGAGCTGGGGCTGAGTTGAATTTGGATGACAATGGCTTGTGGAACAACTAAGGACCATGCCGTTGGCCATCACAACCTCCCCAGCTCTGAGGAAATCAGAGCTCCATGGCGAAGCGTTAAATAAGGAAGGAAAACATTGTTAGCAGAGAACACACTGACTTCTCTATCTTTCAGAGGCTGGGCTTTCAATTCTCTTCTCCTTTAGAGTACAGGCCCCCTCGTAAAACAACTGCTTCCACATGGGAGCCTGCCCTCCCTCTCTTCAAGAATATATCCAAACTCTCTTATCTTTAGATTTAGACACTTGAAAAGATGTTCTTCAAAATCCAGGCCCAAAGTCCAGTCAATTAAACTGCTCTGCTGAGCAAAACACAAACTGACCAATGGCCACCCCAGTGCATTTCCAGGTGTCCCAGCTTATGTGCCACATGAGCGGAATTCAGGAATAGCACACGGCAGGTCCTTTCCTCCCACAATGGTGGAATGAGAGGTGAGAGGAAAAGTTCAGCATGTCATGCCAGAAAAAAAAAATGTCCCTTACACAGAACAAAACAGCTGTAGAAGGCAATCGGAATTTCCTGTAGGTTTTTCCATAGCAAATGATGGTTCTATTTGAATTTCTCACTGAAACATGGCTGTGTAGGTCAAAGGTGGTTTAGTCAGACATGTGCAGAGAAAAATCTTACTTTGTCCAAAGCATGGAGGATCCACTGACGAGCCTATCCAGTCTTCAGATGGGGTGGGGTCTACTTCCTTGTCCTGTTTACAGTAATCTGCCATCCATGATTCCTTGGTACTTATGTATTGGTCTAGGAAAAATTCCCCAAAGATATTGAGAACACAAATGGTAAAGACTGAGAGTTTAAGTCAGATCAATTCAATTCAGCAAAACAAGCTTTTATTGAATTCTCTTAACACATTCTCTTAACTCTGACATGGAATAAGGCAATGAATATTGTATGAGACTCAACCTAACATGTACCCTGAACAAAGTTCACAGATTTGCAGGACAGTTTGCCCTCCATATCTGTGGGCTCTGCCTGTCTAAATGTGGGGGCCTATGCTAGACTCTGAGAAAACTGGCTCCCTAAAGAACCTCATGCTCCACTGTAAGAAATGAACATTAGCAAAAACAACTGTTACCACAAAACTATCCCATAATGTGAAAGGAGCTAAAAGAAAGATACAAACAGAATGCTATGGGAGCATGTAACAGGGGAAGCTTTACTCTGCGTTGGGAGAGGTAGAGGAACAACACAGCCAAGTGCATGGCAATCACTAGAGACGTGGGGACCTTTGTTATGGGTCTTGAAACAGGGAGGGTTACCAATAGGACTAGATAGGATATTCCAGGCAAAAAGAACAGCACATGTAAAGGCTTTAAGATCTGAAAGCACATGTCACACTTAGGGAACACAGAATCCTGTGGTGTGACTCTGGTATAGCATCCTGGGATACAGGGGACACAGCAAAGAAGTCTAGGAAAGAGAAGAGCTTGCTTTGTGAAGAGCATGGCATGCCACGCTAAGGGGCGGGGTTTGGAGGCAGAAAGACCAGCCAGGAGGCCACCAAACTCAGGAGGCTGAAATCCAGCTGACAGTTCTCCAGAAGTGGCTTTACTTTTTCAACAGGATAATTAGAACAGGAAGAACAGGTTAACAAAGTTATTACACACCACACTTAGATAAAGACCTTCTTTACTAATTAAAATATCATACTTTTAAAACAAGGATGATTAGTTTCTGGTTTTCAGCTCCAGTATTTGGCTACAGAAATTATATTTCTTTAAACACTAAGAGGTCACAGCAATGTTTCTGGGTTTCAGCACAATTTTAGAAATAAGGAATTAAAGGTTAAAAAAATAAAACAGCTTTACCAATGACAAGAATGCTTTTTAGAGGATATTTTTAATTAGACACTCATAAGAAATATATCAATAGAACTCTTTTGTTTGAGGTAAGCTTTTATTTACCACAGCTTTTCAAAACACTGTCCCAAAATTATCTAAACTTCCAGATGAACAAATTATATAAGAAATAACAGAGAAGCCAAGATAATATAGAAGAATCATGAGATCTATTTACCATTACATTGCTGATATTAATGAAACCTACAAATGTAAAACAGCGTTTTTAAAATTTAGGAATCAATAAACTTCTGGTCTCATTTCACTACACATTCTCTTAACTCTGACATGGAATAAGGCAATGAATATTGTATGAGACTCAACCTAACATGTACCCTGAACAAAGTTCACAGATTTGCAGGACAGTTTGCCCTCCATATCTGTGGGCTCTGCAAGCAGATACGGAGGGCCAACCATATTCACTGCACTAGGCCATTTTACTGGAGAAGGTGATGGCACCCCACTCCAGTACTCTTGCCTGGAAAATCCTAAGGATGGAGGAGCCTAGTAGGCTGCTGTCCATGGGGTCTCAAAGAGTTGGACACGACTGAGCGACTTCACTTTCACTTTTCACTTTCATGCATTGGAGAAGGAACTGGCAATCCAATCCAGTGTTCTTGCCTGGAGAATCCGAGGGACAGGGGAGTCTGGTGGGCTGCCATCTGTGGGGTCACACAGTCGGACACGACTGAAGTGACTTAGCAGCAGGCCATTTTAACAAGGGACGTGGACAGTCACAGATGTGGATGGGGGCAGGGGAGGTTAGGGGTAGGGAGTGTGGTGCTGGAGCCAATCCCTTTGGATACTGAGGCACAACTGTAGCATGTGTTACTATCACTCAGACACCACAGTGTTACCAAAAATCAGAGTCTACAGATCAGTAATTCAAATAGTGAGTGTAAGTTTCATGGTGAACAAAGGCACTATCTCACTGTGTGATAATGTTACTATTCTTCTGATATAAGGATAAGTATAGGGACAAGATTCTGACTCACTACACTGAATCCAGGAGTGTACATTTCAGTGTTGTCAAAGACACTTTCAGAGCTCACGCCATTAGCCTGACAACCCGTTAACCCAGTGATTTTTTAGTTATATCAACACGATAATTGATGAGAAACAGTACAGACAACTGGTGTTTCTCCAAAGACAATCAAAATCATACATTTCAAGAATTATTCTGTGAATAGTGTGAGAGAAATGAATCTAAACTCACTTCTAGGACATTTAATAAACCCCAGTGACCAAGCATCATGTGGAGAAAGTTCATCATGGACATGGGTATTTCCCACATGGTCTAAGCTCTTGCTTAAGCACCAAGAGGACCAGCATAGGATGCTACTTCTGGAGCAATGGGGTAAGGAGCACCATGAAGCCAAGTTAGGGTTTATCAGGAAAGCAGCTGTGAGGAGTAAGCGATGTCTGGTACAGGGCCAAGCAATTGTTAAACCAGAATTAACAGCCTTCCAGACAAGGGACATATGCACAGAAGGGTACCAGTGTCCGAAAGACAACTTTCCACTCACCAATTAGCACAGAGGTGATGTTGACATCCAAGCGCTGCTTGGCCTTGGCTTCTAGCTTCAGTCGAGGAGGATGGAGACGACTAGCAGCCTGTTGTTGCCAGGATACGGAGCATGGCCAGGGCTCAATAAATGGCTCCCAGCCTAGCAGAACATAGGAAATAAGACATCTGCTCAGCAGATACCAAGAGTTTACAGGGGAACACCGTTCACAAATGCTCAGCAAGGACATACTATGGATAACAGCTTTTATTTCCAACTTGATTTTACACAGAAGGCACCCTCTCTAGCTTCGGGTTATCCTACAGATGTCTGTGCTGTCTCAAGGACATGGGCAGCAGAGCATACATGCACCCCAACCATGGTCTTCCAGAGGTGGGAGGAAGGCAGGCAGACAGGACGTGCCCTCTTCTTTTAAAGAGCAGGCAAGCCCTGTTTTTGATACACTCAAGATGGAAAAAAGTGTCTCAGACTCAGGCTGGAAAAATAGTGTCAGTGGCTGAAGTAACTATTAAATTTAACTACCCTCTTACATCAAGAACCATTGGTTGAATAAATAGGTATATTCAGCAATTCATTAAGTTTTTTGAAATTTTCATCTTAAAATGTGTCATATGTACAAAAGGTATATTTAAACAACATTTATGTATGGTTTAAAGAATAAAATCACTGCAAACGCTCATGTACCCTCTACTCAGCTTATGAAACAGAACATTAGATGTGCTTTTGAAGCTCCTGAGTAACACTCCCCACCAAACCTCGCCCACTCAACTCCATTAGCTTAAATTCTTAATCATTCCTGTGTTCTTCTTTGTAAAGACAGCCTTTCAAGGCCAGTTAATTTTTCCCTAAACACAATCCATCAGCCATAGATGAAGGTGATTTACTAATACAAATCCAATCTAATATGTAGCTTAACATTGGTACGTTCATCTCCTCACACCATTTAGTGCTTAGTGACCTGAATGTGTTCCTGCAACTGTAAAAGTAAGCAATATTTTCTCTGGGAAAATAAATGATTCTCAAAAAAAATAGCTACCATATGCCCTGTAAAACTTTCTCTCAACTAGCAGGGCTGGGACCATTATTCTGATGTTAAACATTTTGAACAATTAGGAAAAAAGAGTGTTGCCTTTAAGTGAATCCAGAACAGAGAAGGGAGAATGTTAACTAACATATAAAATTGAATGTGACACATACTCTAGAACAATTAGCAGGCAGCAAAACACACTGGAAGCTTAATTTTCCACTGACTTCAAAGGAAGCAACCGCTCTTCAACAGTACTTGGTTTACTCTGTCCATACCTACAAAGAACTCTCTTTAAGGTAAAGAATGTCACATCTCAAACTGTTCAGCCCTGTTACCGGACTGTTCTTGAATGTCCATCAGTATAGATCCTTACCCTGGTCTTTCCAATGGAAGGAAAGACATATGAAAATGACCTGCACTTTACCCAGGTTTATGACTCTGGAAGAACAGCTTGCCCTGAGCAACCATGTTCTACTTTAGGGAATAAATAAGGCAAGTTATACTCATTTACCAGTTTCCCAGGTAACACTAATGGTAAAGAACCTGCCTGCCAACACAGGTGACATAAGAGATTCAGGTTTAATTCCTGGGCAGGGAAGATCCCCTGAAGGAGGGCATGGCAATCCACTCCAGTATTCTAGGATTCTAGCCAGAATCCTAAGGACAGAGACACCTGGCAGGCTACAGTCCACAGCTTCACACAGTCAGACACAACTGAAGCAACAGTACGTACACATGCAAGGCAGGCTATTTGCTGTCACTGACTCAGTGCTCTTCTAATGAGACAAGCCCAGTAGGAAGTGAGGAGGCCTTAAGTTTGAATGTGTGTGGGCTTAAATCTCACTTGAAAGTTAGCTACTCTCAAGGCCAGACGAGTGATCCTTCACTACTGAGCAATTTCATGTTCTGAAATGAGCCAAACTCCAGGATCAAAAAGAATTAACTCTGAAAACTTTAAATAATTCCATTGTGATATACCAAATATATTTTTAGAAATACAAAAAAAATCTGTATCTTTCGTGCTTCTGCCCTTATTTTTCATCTTTCCCTGTCCTGTCCCACTCCTTTGCTTCATGTAAGACTTACATGCAGAGATAGGCCCAGGCAAATGCTAAAGTGTATGTTTTAAATCCCATGATAATTATACTGACCTGACAGAGCACGGTTGTAATAATCTCCAGAAAGGGTGAAGTGGGCGTAGCCTTCGGGGCTAGTTCTTACATGCTGCAGAAAATTCAGACCTGCAATGAAAGCAAATCTTATTGTAGTGGTGGGGCGGAAACAACCAAAAGTTTCTGTTGCTGACACAGCATACTAAACAGATGTTAGAAAAACAAACACAAAGATACAGAGAACAGAGTAAGGGCTCCCAGAGGGGCAGGGATGGGGGTAGGAGCAAGGGTGATCGATGGTATGGTGAGAAACTAAATTTTTGGCAGTGAGCACACTGTAGGGTATACAGAAGTGGAAATATAAGGCTGTACACAAGAAAGTTGTATGTTATAAATTGATGTTATCTTAATAAAAATAAAAACCTATTGTGCCCAGTCACTTCAGTTGTGCCCAACTCTTTGCAACCCCACAGACTGTCAGCCGCCAGGCACCAGGCTCCTCTGTCCATGGGATTCTCCAGGCAAGAAAACTGGAGTGGGTTATCATTTCCTCCTCCAAGGGATCTTCCCGACCCAGGAATTAACCTGCGTCTCTTAAATCTGCATTGGCAGGCGGTTCTCTATGACTAGCAGCACCTGAGAAGCCCAAAGAGCTATTAGTTATAATTAATACTAATGATCTTACAGGAGAACACATAAAAATTTGATATTTTGCTCATCGGGATTTTTTTTAATAAATTCTGATTCTTAAAAATACTGCATTAAAATATCATTTATCTTATCACTGATTTTCATGGTTGCCCTTTAAATATTGTGACTGATCATGCGATTTTTATTTAATAAATTCTGATTTTTAAAAATATTGCATTAAAATATCATTTATCTTAATCACTGATTTTCGTGGTTGCCCTTTAAATGTTGTGAATGAGGTAAATGCCTCATTTGCCTCCCCATCAATCCCAGCCCCAACAACCAGGGAACATAAAAAACACATTTTTTCCCAAATATCTGAAAAGAAGTGTAATGAGAACAGTCATGCCCTCATAAATATTAGCTCAAAATGTTAAGATTACCATAGAAAAATAAATATTATTTTCTGCAGAAAAGACACTCACACAAACAGTCAAAATTCCCATTGTTAATTTTAATCAAGTGGCCCTTCGGTGCCTAGAAACAGAGAGAAAAGGAAAAATCCCAGTGTGTAAAAGGTTGAACTAAATTCCCGGAATTGAATTTTCCTTGAAGGGAAAATTGACTTACAAGATCAAAATGATGGAAAATTAAAAGTACACACAGAAGTGAGATTTTCCTTTACTCTCTTTAGTAGCTGCATCTAACATGGCTTACAATGATGTGATTGAGGATAAAGCCCCTCTACAGTCATCCTCACTCTGAGCTGACGGACAGCTCTCAGATGAACAGGGTTTCTCCTCCTATCTGGCCCTATGGAGGAGACAATGAGGTGAGTATTTTAAGAAGCCTCTGTGTTTTTTAATTGTCTATATAGCATGTAAACCCTATTTTCTAAGCTTATCTTTTAAATCCTTTTAATAACAGTACTCCCTACAATCTTTGGGCTTCCCTGAAGCCAGAGGTGGCTCAGAGGTACAAAATCCACCTGTCAATGCAGAAGACATGGGTTTGATCCCTGGCTCAGGGAACATGGCAACCCACCTTCCTGGAGAAGAAAATGGCAATTCACTCTAGTATTCTTGCCCAGGAAATCACATGGACAAAGGAATCTGGCGGCTACAGCCACAGGGTTGCAAAGAGTTGGACACAACTTAGCAACTAAACAACAATAACTACAATCTTAAGATACATGAGAACATAAACAAAGTGGAGAGATCAGGAATTATTTAACTAGGGCTGTTTATAGAACAATGGCTTCCCATGTGGCACATCCCACATGGCATAGTGGTAAAGAATCCACCTGTCAATGCAGGAGACATAAGAGATGTGTTTGACCCCTGGGTCAGGAAGATACCCTGGAGGAAGAAATGGCAGTCCACTCCAGTATTCGTGCCTAGAAAATTCCATGGACAGAGAAGCCTGGTGGGCTACACTCCATGGGGTCACAAGGAATCAGACATGACTTAGTGATTGAGCATACACACCTTAACAGAACAGAAGTTTCATCAATGACAATTTCTATTATTCCCAATCCAAGGGCTGAAGGCCACATATAGCAAATAAATACATGTCTTTAAAACACAAACAATGGAAAACACATGTAAAACCATTATCTAAATCTCTCCCATGCTATTAGAAATGGAAGAGCATGAGTAACATGAAGAAAAGACAGCAGTCGCTGCCAATCTTGGAGATGAACCTAATGGGTGGGCGAGCACTCACGGGAGAAGGTGAGCTCGGCTAGAGGCACGTCACAGTCCATGCAGTCATCGATAAAGCAGATACACACACTCTCGGCTTTCATCTCCACGCCCGAGATCAACCGGGCTGCTGCCGCCCCCTGGCTCTGCTGGCTGTTGGAGGCCAGGGAAAGGGATGTCCGGGGTTCAGCATTCTTGAACAACCAGCTGGCTGCTTTTTTCAGCTGACCTACGAAGAAATCGAAAGGTGATCAGCTGGACCTCTTCCCACTGCTACTCAAGCAACTCATGGGGAAACAGAGAAATAGATTTGATAGGGACCTACTAGACAGCCCAAGAGAACCTTGATGCCAGATTGTAGTATCAGACAGAACAAGGAAAACGAAGCACAATAATAGGAATCTTGCTTTTTTAGCAAACAGAACAAGGCCCTCTTTACTCACACCTTTATTCAAGTTTACCACATGACCTGTCTCAAAATGCTGCAGGAAGCCATCCTTCCTCTACAGTGACATCTACTGAAGGAGAGGAGAAAAGAGGAATGGAGAGGCTCCAAACTTCCAGATGCCACTTGGTACTCAAGCATTTAATCTTCACTCTGTAGTTCTGCATATTCTGATGTGCTGCTTTGTAACTGTTCTCAAATGTCTTAGGTTGTACATACTTGGTCTTCTCAACCATGTGTGTACTGTAAAACTGTTAAACAACAGCCGCCTGAACACAACCAGATTGCCAAAGCTAAAAGAGAACAGAACCGAAATGCAAAGCAATGCAGCCCTATACTTAGAAATTACCAGAGGCCAGTGCATGTAACAGTGGTGGGCGGCTCAGGGCATAGGCTTTGGAGCAAGATAGGCTTCTGATCCTGCACTGACTAGATACTGACTCTTGGGCAAGTTGCTTGTCTCTCTCTGCCCAACAGCAGCCACTTACAGGACTGCCATGAGGAGGAAACAAGTGAGCACTTGGGAGGTTCTCAGATCAGAGCCTGGCATATAACACAGGCTCTATAAACATTAGTTGGTATTATCGTCTTTATTATTGGTGGAACTAAATCTCAGTTACTAAAGAAATAAAGAGTAACAAAAATCCAAAAGGCTCTTAGAAATTTTTTAAATGTGTTTGAATTGCTAAAGAGTAAAAAAAAAAACAGGAATGTAAACATTACGGGATATGAAGTTAACTACAAAAAAAGCAATGATGATTAGGAAAAAAAGAAATTAAGGTACACAAGATAATTAGGCCTACCTTCCAATTGTTTTCAGAGGTAAAGGATAGGTAATGCAAACAATCATGTAATAAGACCACACAAGTGGTCAAAGTTTAACCTGGTTCAATCCTTTCAGAAAAAGATTTGTCAATTCAAGTAAAGAGCCTCAAAAAATATCTATATCCTCTGATTCAGTTTTTACAATACTAAGTCTCACTGGTGG
>SJYC01003187.1:0-56837 GCA_006408675.1 Madoqua kirkii | reverse complement strand
ACTGGTATCTAGTAACAGGCTAATACAAGTTTGCCACTATCATCATTGCTACTATTAGGCTGAATGAAATGATTACAGTTAGGGTCATATTCATTGGAAGGACCGGTGTTGAAGCTGAAACTCCAATACTTTGGCCACCTGATACAAAGAAAAGTATTTTCATTTGAAAAGACCCTGATGCTGGGAAAGATTGAAGGCAGAAGAGGGTGACAGAGGATAAGATGGTTGGATGGCATCACTGACTCAGTGGGCATGAGTTTGAGCAAACTCTGGGAGCTGCTGATAGACAGGGAGGCCTGGCGTGCTGCAGTCCATGGGGTCACAAAGAGTTGGATATCACTGAGGGACTGAACTGAACTGAAAATCAAATATAAGGCCCAAAAACTGTGTCTAAGATAATAGTGAAGACTAAATCTGAGTTTCCAAATACGTGACACATCAGAGCAGCCCATGAGGACCTGATTTTTATAATGGCCCAGAACATCCAATTATTTATGTGAACAACAAGAATTTGTATTAAAAAATGCATTATTAAGTAAACATTAAGATGGTCAGCTTAGCCATTCCAAAGGAGCTTTCCAGTCACCCAGCCATCAGCAAAGCCTGGTCTGGAGAAGCAGGGAGTCACCCTCAGAAGAGGAACCAAAGCCTTCTTGCTTTGCCTCGTCTGAAAACAGCACACAGATGTGAGCAGAAACATTTATAGATGCTTTTTAAACAAAACGGGAAATTTTGCAAGAAAGGCTCATCTGTCAAGTTCCTCCAGGAGGTATCTATGGTCACTAAAAGGAAACCATCAAAGACTGGTTTCAGGACCGAGACCAGTTGGTGGCAAGATGGGGGAGCCAGAGACTGGGGTCAGCACATCATGACCAGAGCTGGAGAAGGGCAGCTGCTGGAGGGCGGACAGACGGCCCCTGAGAGGCCAGGTCTCAGTTCCAGGGAGCCTGGGGAGAGAGCGGGGGGCGGGCTCAGGAAGCCCACTGTGTGGCCACAGATGCCCTGTTTGTCTCCAGATTAGGGCTTCCCTGGTGGCTCAGCTGGTAAAGAATCTGCCTGCAGTGTGGCAGACCTGGGTTCGATCCCTGGGTTGGGAAGATCCCCTGGAGAAGGGAACAGCTACCCACTCCAGTATTTTGGCCTGGAGAATTCCATGGACTGTATAGTCCACGGGGTTGCAAGAAGTCAGACATGGCTAAGCAACTTTCACTTGGAAGAACCTTGGGGAAAGTGTCTATCTACATTCAAAAACTGGTCCAATAAAGAAAGTCATTTATCTGCGGCCCAGGGAATTATTGGGGTACAGGAGACTATAGCGAATGTAAACAGAGATTTCTTTCATATAACAGATTTCTTTCTTTCACTGCCGTTGGCCACATACTGTGGCTAGCATAACCATCTTCTCTCTGTGTGTGTGCTTTATTACTTTAAAATAAATCATATTCTTGGCACACTGATGCTTTTGTTGTTGTTGTTGTTCAGTTGTTATGCCCGACTCTTTGTGACTCATGGACTGCAGCATGCCAGGCTCCCTTGTCCTTTACTCTCTCCTGGAGTTTGCTCAAATTCTTGTCCACTGAGTCAGTGATGCCATCCAACCATCTCCTCTTCTGCCTCTCCCTTCGTCTTTTGCCTTCCATCTTTCCCAGCATCGGGTCTTTTCCAATGAGTCAGCTCTTCACATCAGGTGGCCAAAGTACTGGAGTTTCAGCTTCAGCAACAGTCCTTCCAATGAATATCCTTTAGGCCCCCAAGGGATGACTTGCTGTGGGGGCCGACCTGTATGCTGAAGAATATCTAACAGCATCCCCAACCTGTACCCACTAGACGCCAACAGATTGCCAGCCCCATCCAGATATGATGAGTAAAAATGTCTTTAGACACTGCTCATGTTCCTGGGCACAGGGAAAGTGGGGACCCAAAATAACCCTCAGGTGAGAACTACAGCTTCTCAGCAATGATTTTCCATCGCTGTTGGGGAGTGTTTGCAGGGCAATTCATGGAACTTGGAAAAGCATTTGAAGACATTGTGATTAGCTTTCCCCATAACTCCGGACATTACTGAAACAGGTGAAAGCAACTTTCCACCCACCACCATGACTGCACACACACCTTGGAAGTTATTCACTATTTCTGTTCTTCTCAAACACCAGCTATGTCAGTAGCTATGTCAGTACATGAAGTCCATGGCACTGGGATTACCCACTGGCTTGTCTTTACCAGACTGTGGGTTCTGCAAAGACAGGGCTACATCTTACCCACACGTATGTACCTGGAGCCCAGCAGAGTGCCTAGAAAATTCTATTTTCTTGGTAAATGTTTACCAGCTGGTTGACTACAATAACAAATGAATGAAGTCGAAGGACATGATGCTTTCAAACTGTGGTGCTAGAGAAGACTGTTGAGAGTCCCTTGGACAACAAGAAGATCAAACCAGTTAGTGCGAAAGGAAATCAACCCTGAATATTCATTGGAAGGACTGATGCTTAAGCTAAAGTTCCAATACTTTGGCCGCCTGATGAGAAGAGCCAACTCATTGAAAGGACCCTGATGTTGGGAAAGATTGAAGGCAGGAGAAGGGGACAGAAGAGGATGAGATGGTTGGATGGCATCACCAACTCGATGGACATGAGTTTGAGCAATCAGGAGATGGTGAAGGACAGGGACCGTGGCACACTGCAGTCCATTGCGTCACAGTCAGACACAACTTAGCAACCAAACAACAGCAACAAAAGGGACATGAGAATAGAGGCACTCTCTACTGGGTATGAGAGAAGTTATGCTAAGGGCAAGGGTACATTCTCAGCTCTATCACACAGTGAATTTTGCTGAAAACAAGTTCAGAGGAGAAAAACGATGAAGCCCATGTTTCCCAAAGCTGAACTGAATAACTAGAGCAGAGCGGCAGAAAGATTTGTCCAAAAGGCAAGTCAATGCCTCACTTCCTAAGCCATGGGCAGCCAAAGAACGGGGACAACAAAGGCTGGGGCCCACATCCATGCTGCTGAGCATTTCTTTGCACATTTTATGTGCTCCGGAATGGCCAGGACTGAGCGCATCTTTGTAATGTCTGTGCCAAGTAATCTGTGGCTCCATAGTTCGTGTTATTTTGACGACGTGGCCTTCTTCTTGCAGCTGGACAATATATAACCAAAATGTTCCTGTCCCCTTGAAATATGAATGGGGCACTCCTGGGTATCACTAGAGATGATCAGATCCATCTCCATGGGCTATCAAGATAGACTGAATCCAAGGAGAGTATAATCTGCCTAGACCCAAATGCTACCTCCTCCAGGAACCACTCAGTATGTGTTGGCCACCAAAGACAGCAAGAGCAGATTTCAAAGCACTCCAAAATTTGTAGCCAAGATTAGAAAAATTGAACTTTTATAAAATGACCATCAGAGAATCATAACTAAGCTGTGCCTAAGTAGAGCTATTTATACCTTGTACTCTAGGAAGGGGCATCAGACGATCACGCCAGCTTGAGTCACGTGGTTGGATCTTCATTTTATGAATACATGTGGATATGTCTTCAAATTCTGCCATAAATGTTACTGGGGTTATTTTAAAATGCACTTTAATTCGGCTGACATTTACAGATTTTATTTTATTTTTACACAGCACCAACATGAGCATGCAATGCTGTCACCCCCAGCCTAAAATTCCTTCGTACTTTTTTTTTTTTTAATAGTGAAATCTATGATGGGAACATCCTATTGGAGGCATCTCTGGGTCTAGCTCTGAGGCCATCAAGTCTGTCCTAGAGGCATTTCTCTGATCGTGGCCATTTCCTTCCTATGAAGCTGCCTTTGCTTCTGGGGTTCTCTGCTAAAGTTTCCTTTTTGTGATTGTCTCCCTGAGAAATTCTGTCTTCTAATTTAGTTCACCCTTTGCTCCATCCCTTCCCTGATACCCAGCTCACACCTCTGTCTCCTTCTTCCTGCTCTCTCCCTTGTACCACTCTCCATCACAGCTGTTATGGTGAGCATCACGATTGTCTGGTTGTATCGGTTTCCCCATATTCAGTTAGAACTTGAGGGGCAGAGACGTGAACATCAGAATGGCTGTGTGGTCCTTGGATCCACACCTGACAAACAAGAGGCAATCAGATAGATGAGGGAGAAATAGGTACACAGCTTGAGTTCCTCAAACAGACAGCACCTCTAACAAATTAATACAACTCAAGCAAACAGGGATAGATGGTGAGATCTTGGAAACGAAACGCTCAAATGTGCAGACGAGGAGGGACACAGTGTCTGGCCCAGGGAAGCGTTATGCTCGATAGTAATCCTGCTTGCTGGCAAGGCAAGATGTGAAGGGTATAATTCTTAGCTGTCAGAGAGAAAGGGAAAGAGTGTTTCTTGGAACAAGCAGGGCCTTTTCTGGCCACAAGTTCCAAAGGAAATGTCTCACAGATGGCTTCCTGAGCCGAGGAATGGGGAGGGACTAGGGGACAGCCTCGAGGGAGGGCACCTTTGGTCGTGAACTAGCCTTAGCAGCGGTGCTCCATCGATCCTGCCGCCCTGGAGGTGGGGGCTTTTAGTCTCTATCTCCTTAAAGGAGGAGCATCGAGCAACAACCGTGTCAAAACTACTGTCATCCGAGCGCTATGTCCGGGAGTCCAAACTTAAGCCAGTTCCAGCAAAAGTGCTACCTGTCCATGTTTGCTGAATTTCACAGCATTCCCGAAACTGTACAAGTCACAGGCACCCACCTGTCCTGCCTGTGTGTAAGACTGTCCATGAAGCCACGTGATGCAGTGAAGCTGTGAAACTTCTGCAGATAACAGAGGGAGACCAACCTGCCAAACATGCTTCATGATCAACGTCAGTTTGGCCTGGTTAGCAACACATTTTAGAGTGTATTTAGAATTTATAGCATAAATATCCTAGCTCACATGTGATGCAAAATCCAGCTTAATTTCTCCCGTGTAATTTCAGTGTCTGATAGTCTCCAAATACACCTGTGTGGAATGATTTACTCTCATCTTTTAAAGGCACCCCTGTTAACCAAGAGCTTGTTTCGTTACTAAGATACAAAGGTAAGATGTGGTCCATTCAACAGCCTATGACCCTTCACTCATCTGTCATTCAGATGGAAAACAAGGGCACAAGTGCCCAGGTTTACAGAGAAGATAAAGATTAAGAGGGAGAAGAAAAGGAGGAGAAGGAGGAGGAAGGGGAGGTGACCAGAAACTAGGAAAACATGAGTGTCGGAGAGGAGGATGAAGAACCTGGTGGCGGCAGTCACGAGACAGAAATGGTTTCCGATCGCTTCATTCCCAGGCTGAAAAGTCACCAGAGGAGTCTCACCTCTGAGGAGTCCTCAAGCTTCCCCAGATCTGATGACAGGCTGGCACAGAACTTCCCAGTTCAGCGACAATATTTTCCACGAAGCAGTTCTGTTGTCGGGTGTGTTCCGATCATGGTTGCAGACGTGAATGAAATGTGCAGACAGGTAGGAGAGTGCAATTTCACCGTCCCTGTGATGCAGTGAAAAAGCGTACCTTGCCACAGAGTACAGACAACTGTGGGCAATAACTCAGCACAGGCAGAGTGTTCATTAGATCAGTGAAGGAATAGATTTGTTAAATTATAATTGTTTTTATATTTACAATTTCCTCAATAAATTAGGGTTTAGTACGCTAATTAGATTGTCTGTTACAGTACCTGCACGTGTATGTTTGCCCCCTCCTCAGCTGGCAGATGGTGCGGAGCGATGATTCTGCCGTTAGGAGCCACGGAATTTCAGAGACAAGGGTAGTTGTGTGTGTTGTTTTTTGCTGGCCCCCGAAGCCACGTGTATGAGCCGGGCACACATATGTGCAACGCAGCTTCAGCATTCCTGCAGTGCCTTTCTTTAGAAAACGGCTCATGCTTTTTTTTTTCCTTCATAAAATCTGTGTTACTTATTATTTCAAAATTTTAGAAAATCATACCATGTAGACAATCATGTTGTTCTAGACCATTTCAAGGAGGCTCACATTACACAATGAAGTCTGTTTTTTCTTCTCCTTCCCACGGAGGACTTGATCTAAGTGAAGTCTCCGTAAGCCCAAACTGACTAGGAAACACATTCTCCAAGTTATGGGACATTTATTGAATGACCTGTGTGGCTGACAGAACAGAATAAGATGAACAGATCCCACATAACGATGTGTGGATTCGTGAACTGTAACTACTGCAAAGTGATCAAACCGTGAAAAACTGACAGGGGGAGCGAGGTTTAGCAGAGTGAACACGCTAGGTGCGCCCTGGGTGCTTTCAAAGCTCACTGAAAACTCCGATGCTCCCCAGGGAAAGTACACTTCTTGTAGATGGAGTGCTATGCTAGCATCTTCCGAGACACGTGAGCTCTCCAAGGGCAATGAAGCCCAAAGGCAAAGAGAAAGCCTGCTCCCGCCTTACGTCTCCACGCTGCTGCAGGTGCAGAAAGGCTTTTAAAATCTGGAATTAGTGACTCGGGGCTGACTGGGGTCTCCAAGGCTTTCAGTTTCACCCTGGACCACACTGGCTCTCTTCCTCATATGTTTCACCAGCACCAGACAATCCAGGGATGCTAAGAGAGGTTAGCCAGTAAGTCTGCCTGTCAGGCCCTGGCTGAAGGGTGGGTGGCCATGTCCTGCCTGCTCACAAATCAAAACCCACCCAACAGGTGGAAGGTGCAAGCCAGGAGTGGCCTTGCTTTCTCACCAGACTTTCCTGGTCTCCTCCACTGGGATTAACAATTCCCACTGAGATGACGATTCCATCTGGGATGACCAATTTGAAAAAAAAAAAACAAAAACAAAATAGCCAAACTGAACAGTAATGTGTGCCAAAAAATTGAAAACAATTTGATTAAAATGTGAGTCTTTCTAATAATACTCTAGCTTAGAGAAGTTCAACTTTTATACAAAACAATATGATATGATTAAAAAATCTTATTTTTTAAAAGCTTCAGCTCAGACATACTTAAACTATGGTCTCTACCAATAGTCATTTGTTAAAAGGATGTTATATTTAATCATATATAGATCTTATATATAATAATTTGTCTTTTAACAAACTGATAAATCTAAAATGTATAAAATATAAAGATGTGCATTTATAGTCATTTATTTATATTTTATTATAATCTATTTTATTTATTAATTTTATCTGTGTGCATGCTCAGTCGTGTCTGACTCTTTTGCAAGCCCATGGACTGTAGCCTGCCAGGTTCCTCTGTCCATGAGGTTTCCCAGGCAAGAGTATTAGAGCGGGTTGCCATTTTCTTCTCCAAGGGATCTTCCCTAACCAGGGATCAAACCCCCATCTCTTGCACTGGCAGGCGAACCCTTTACCACTGTGCCACCTAGAAAGTTCTTTTATTTATTATGCTTTTCATTATAAACAACAACAAAAAATTCATTGCTGGTGTGTGGCTCTTAGTAACCCTGCCCCAAAGGCAATCTAAAGGACGGAATTCAGCATGAATACAAACCGCATCTTCATTATACCTCTAGAAGGAGCCATTGCTGTGTGCAGTCACTAAGTCATACCTGACTCTTTGTGACCCCAGTGGACTGCAGCACACCTGGCTTCCCCCTCCTTCACTATCTCCCTGAGTTTGCTCAAACTCATGTCCATTGAGTCAGTGATGCCATCCAATCATCTCATCTTCTACTGCCCTCTTCTTCTCCTGCCCTCAATTTTTCCCAGTATCAGAGTCTTTCCAAATAAGTCAGCTCTTTGGAGACAGGAGCTGCAGGTTTATATCTGAGTAGACAAAGATGGAAGCCTCAGTGGTGGGTCCTTAGACAGGAGCACCAGCTATCCATTGGGAAAAGACAGGAGGCTCTGCCTGTGGCACCGATCCAGGGAGGCGAGGGGAGGTGATAGGCCCGTGGGTACAGGGGGAGTGTCTCTGCAGACTGCTTCTAAATTTACAAGAATATGAAAAGGAGAGGGGATACCTGAAGCTTTAGGAGTGGGACAGGTGGAAAATAGTCTCTCAGAGCCTCCAAAGTGACTGGGCTGGCCATTCTCCATGGTCTACAGACCCCTGGGTGCCAAGACAGCCGCGGGATATCAGCAAGGTCAAAACTATTTTCCTTGTAAAATTAAGATGCTACTTGCTTTTTTTTCACTACGCTTATGTTTGCACTGAAGGTGAAAAGCAGTGATGTGCAAGGAAGCTGTCCAAGCAGAAGGGAAGACCGTAGCACCAAAATGGACCAGTAACCCAAGTATTCTCTGTTTATGCTGTGCCCTTGCAGCTCAGTGTATGGGTCTTTGTGCATACACACACTGAAGAATGACCTTGATAAAGCTATAAATAAGATCAACATTATTAAATTCCAGGCCTCATGTATGCATCTCCTCCATGTTCTGTGTGGTAAGCTCAGGGCACACAAGGCTTGTCTGCAGCGTACCCTGGGACGGTGCTTATCAAGCATGTGTCAAGGAAAAGAACTCGTCAAGCATTTGAGTTGCTGGCTGAACCAGTTGCTTTTTTCATGGGGTAGCAGTTTTATTCAAAGAGTGACCGACAGACAAACTGATTATTCAGAGCTGGGGTGCTTAGAAGACATTTCCTAGAAAATAAATGAAATGAGCCTGTCACTATAAGGAAAACAGCAGACTGTATTTATTGCCAATGATAATGTTAGAACTTTCTGGTGAAAACTAGAAATATGGCAAACTAATATCTATTAGTCTGGGCTTGACAGCTTCTCAGTACCTAGAGATAGTTCTAATGAGATGGGTGGTGATGATAACAAATGTGAATTTTTTTTCACTGTTATGTAATGGGGAGCTTCCCAGGAGGCTCGCTGGTAAAGAATCTGCCTGCCAATGCAGGAGACACAAGAGACATGGGTTCGGTTCCTGGGTCAAAAGAATCCCCTGGAGGAGGGAATGGCAGCTCACTCCCAGTATTCTTGCCTGGAAAATTGCATGGACAGAGGAGCTTAGTGGGCTACAGTCCATGGGGTCACAAAGAGTGGAACATGACTGAGTGACTGAGGACAATGATGTATGTTCACATAAATATGGATAACTCTGTGAATCTGATAACTCTGTGAATCTGTTTCCCAAACAAAGCACTGCATGATGTTAAAAAATTCCTGGGTGAGTCAAAGAGCCCAAGTACAAGAAAAATCAATGCAACAGAGTCCAAAGCATTTGAGGACGTAGGTCCAGATTCCACATAACAACTGTTAGTGACACCTATTCACTAACAGGACCGAACTCTGTTCAAGTTTCTACGCGCTGTCAGCGAGCAATATACACAACCACCTGAGAAGGCTAGTAAAGCATTCAGCTCTGTCTGAACCTACTTTAACCTGACAATTGATGGCAGCAAGTTGATGCAGGAAGAGAGACAAAGATCCAGCTCTTTTCATTAAACCTGACACTGATATACTTTGCAAAAACAGTCGCTCTTCTCTGGTGGCTCAGACGGTAAAGCATCTGTCTATAATGCAGGAGACCTGGGTTTGAGCCCTCGGTTGGGAAGATCCCCTGGAGAAGGAAATGGCAATCCACTCCAGTACTGTTGCCTGGAAAATCCCATGGACAGAGGAGCCTGGTATGCTACAGTTTATGGGGTTGCAAAGAGTTGGACACGACTGAGCCACTCACTTCACTTCATTTCTTCTTGATAAGTTTTCATAAAAATATGTTATTTGTACCATGAAATTTCATTATGCATGCATTAATAAATATTCTAAAATGTCTTACTTTTAATTACTAACAGAGTACATCAACAGATACGACCCACATAAACACTCACTCTTTGCTGTCCTCAATATTTAAGGACACACAAGGAGTTAACATCGTTGTGGTCAACATCATTGAGAATCGACAGTTCGTGGAAAGACCCAGACAGGGATGGGTGTGTTGCTCCTTGGGCTGTTGTGTTGTCATATTTTCAAGTGTAAGTGGGAGATAAATAGGATTTGCTTTTCTCAGAGACTCCATCGTTAATATCTGTATCCATCGTGACATTTAGCTGCAAGACACAAAATTCATATTCATGAATTTGAGTCTAAAATGAGTTTAGCTTGGTCCCAGAATATCTGGGATTGTGTAGAGCCAGACTTTGATGGACAAGAGGCAAGGCAGGCAGAGATGCAGGCAGGAGCCCTGGGCCGGAAGTGGGCAGGAAAAAACACCTCTGCCATTAACTGTCACTGCTAAAGCCTGGGGTCCTGTGGAGATATAAACCCCCATGTCCTGCTTTCATGGGTGACAAGCCCTGTATGTGAGCATGGAATTCCCTAAGCAGGAGCCAGGTACCCAATACTGCTGACCAGAAAGTCAGAAAAGTAGCTATTCTGCCCTTTTTTAAGGTGTGATAGGAAACAGGCCTCACATCCTACTAAGACACACATGGAAAGGCTCCTCCTTCACAGGGAAGGCTCAGATTTTACATAAAAACACATCCCTTGTCCTTGTGAATCTCTTTCTCTGTCATGTTCACCTCCTTCCCACACTCTCTGCCTTTCTCTGAATTCTTGGGACTTGGAGATATTCACACCAAAAAGATGCCTAGTACTTCTTTTCTTGGCTCTGAGATGATACCATCCTAAAGGAAATCAGTCCTGAATATTCACTGGAAGGACTGATGCTGAAGCTGAAACTCCAATACTTTGGCCACCTGATGCATAGAACTGACTTATTAGAAAAGACCCTGATGCTGGGAAAGATTGAAGGCAGGAGGGGAAGGGGACGACAAAGGATGAGATGGTTGGATGGCATCACAAACTCAATGGACATGAGTTTGAGTAAGCTCCAGGAGTTGGTGATGGACAGGGAGGTCTGGCATGTTGCAGTCCATGGGGTTGCAAAGAGTCGGACACGACTGAACTGAACTGAACTGTTGTGACTGAACTGAGATGATGCAATTCACAACCAGTTTTCTGGTTAGATGATAGAGGGAAATCCAAGGAAAAGGGAAGAGTAAGGGCAGAATACAGGGGAAACTGACAGCCTAAGTTAACATGAATGATGACCTTAGGGCCCTTTCTGCTCTTGTGACCGACTGCAGCCAAGTCAGCCTGGGGTCATGGCCTACGCCCCTTGTCCTGGGACCTAATACCTCTGGAAGCCTGCTTTGGTTTACTCTAACACTCAAATTCTGAAAGAATAAGCATCATTTGTTTGTTTGATTTTTCATAATAAAGTGTGAGAATGTGTAGCCAGTGAATGTGATTTTAATGGCACATTCTGCTGTGGCTACCCACAGAGGAAGATACCTAGATGGTCTTGTGTATGTGTGTGTATGGGTGTGTACATATATGATTATTAAAATGTATAAAATATATATATACCTATATATATTTTAATGGCCAAATTTATAGGTTGGTAGCTTCTCCTTTTTAATGGAAAGGACAAACATGATTCTCAGTGGGCCTTGAAGTATGGTATAAAGTATGGCACACATTTTATATTTTGAACTATCTAAAATACTATCCCAAAGAATGACAAAATTAATAAGTTGACATTTAGCATCTGATATTTATGTGGCCTGTCAGACACAAGAGATTTTCTGGACAATAGAGATAAAATTGTGAAAAGATCTTTTCATTTTAGAACAATATCCTTAATTGTTATCTTCATTAAAAAAAAAATGCATTCCTTTTAAGAAATAACAAAAATGACCAGGAATAAATGACCCAGAACCATTCCCTTTGCTTAGTGCCAAATCTCCCATGAAAGCTTGGCTCTCTATTGACCAGCGTGTGGTGCCTTGAGAAGAAGGCAAAGATAGTGTCCTGTGTTATTTGGGGAAGGGGGGGTGAGGTGTCCAGAGACTCACACAGGTTCACATAGTAAATCATGTCTGCCTTTTCCTCACATCTTTCTAATACTGTTACTAAAGACTTCATTTTAATGCATACAGATGGTCTTTAAGAGAAGTAATGGTGGTAGAAAGCAAGAATGAACAAAGCTTAAGATCTTCTGTGAACAGATGAACCAAGGGAATAGTATTTATTAGTTTATAGAAGATGATAATGATAAGGACACATAAACAAATGGTAGATATATAGATGGATAGAGAGATGATAAATAGGAACAGTTTAGATAGATGGATGGATAGATAGACATGTAGATAATAGTTATTGTTGTTCAGTCACTAAGTTGTCTGACTCTGTGACCCCGTGGTCTGCAGCATGCCAGGCTTCCCTGTCCTTCACCATCTCTTGGAGCTGCTCAGACTCATGTCCATTGAGTCGGTGATGCCGTCCAACCATATCTTCTGTCTCTGTCATCCACTTCTCCCGCCCTCAGTCTTTCCCAGCATCAGGGTCTTTTCCAACGAATCCTCTCTTTGCATCAGGTGACCAAAGTACTGGAGCTTCAGCTTCAGCACCAGTCCTTCCAATGAATATCCGGTGTCGATTTTCTTTAAGATTGACTGGTTTCATCTCCTTGCAGCCCAAGGGACTCTCAAAAGTCTTCTCCAACACCACAGTTGGAAAGCATCATCCTTCGGTGCTCAGCCTTCTTTATGGTCCAACTCTCATAGCTTTGATACAGGCCTTTGTCAGCAAAGTGATGTAGATGATCAGTCAGTTCAGCCACTTACTCATGTCCGACTGTTTGCAACCCCATGAACTGCAGCACACCAGGTCTCCCTGTCCATCATCAACTCCCAGAGTCCACCCAAACCCATGTCCATTGAGTTGGTGATGCCATCTAACCATCTCATCCTTTTTCGTCCCCTTTTCCTGCCTTCAATCTTTCCCAGCATCAGGATCTTTTCAAATGAGTCAGCTCTTTGCATCAGGTGGCCAAAGTATTGGAGTTTCAGCTTCAACATCAGTCTTACCAGTGAAAACACAGGACTGATCTCCTTTAGGATGGACTGGTTGGATCTCCTTGCAGTCCAAGAGACTCTCAACAGTCTTCTCCAACACCACAGTTCAGAAACATCAGTTCTTTGGCATTCAGCTTTCTTTATAGTCCAAGTCTCTCATCCGTACATGACCACTGGAAAAACCATAGCCTTGACTGTTCAGACATTTGTTGACAAAATAGTATCTCTGTTTTTTCATATGCGGTCTAGGTTGGTCATAACTTTCCTTCCATTCTTCCAAAAGCAAGCGTCTTTTAATTTCATGGCTGGCATCACCATCTGAAGTGATTTTGGAGCCCCCCAAAATAAAGTCAGCTACTGTTTCCACTGTTTCCCTAACTATTTGCCATGAGGTGATGGGACCAGATGCTATGATTTTAGTTTTCTAAATGTTGAGCTTTAAGCCAACTTTTACACTCTCTTCTTTCACTTTCATCAAGAGGCTTTTTAGTTCCTCTTCACTTTCTGCCACAAGGGTGGTGTCATCTGCATATGTGAGGTTATATAACGATAAATACTTTGTAGTACATAAAATAGATGATAAATAGATAGACGATAGATAACTTACTAGGCAATGTCAGTATGCTAGCAGCTAGACCAGCATGAGGGCAGCATGCTAGCTGTCTCTAAAGGAACAGAGGATAAGTCCTGCAATTATACAACAACACTGATTTTCATAGATCATTAAGTTTGAGCTTTGGAAGGAATGTTACACAACAACTGGCCCAACCCCTTATACCAGGAAAACGAAGATTAAAAAGTTCTAAGCCAAAGCCAAAACTAAATCCAACCTCCTTTCTCTTTCCTTAGATCTTGCCCTTGTGCCCCTGTTCCCACTGCCACATACCACCCATTCACACACTAAGCCCAGTTGCCCAAATAAGGCAGGAAGAGAAACATCTCCGACAATTAGACGGTGTGTCGGGGGTAATAGATCACAATCACAGAAGCTGAAGGACAAAAGAGAGACAAAAAATCATCTTAAAAGCTTTCATAAAATTTTTTTTTTCACTTTTAAAAGCATCACCTTGGTTCCATATTAATTGGTCACCAAAATTAAAAAAATAACAATGATAAACTTTCTTTTATCCAAATCTAAGCTTTCCAAACTAAGTTCTGTGTGTTATTCTGATAAACTAAGTTCAGTTTTCTTACATTAAACATGAACCACAAACATCTGGTGGAGAACAAGGTGCAGAGCACAAATCATTCCTGAAAAAACTAGTGCTTTAAAAGCAACAGATCAACTAGATCTTTTTCTAATAGGGCTTAAATGTTTATTTGCAATCTTTTACTGATGGGAAAAGTGTGTGTGTGCAGATATATATATGTCATTTTTTTTAAAGCACGTCAAAATGTTGAGATTGAGGAATACTATTCATTTATGTGCTTTCAAAAGTGCCCTCCTGTTTTAGCCATTCCCTATCATATCTCCCAGAAGCCATAGAGAATATTCATTTTTCTTTGTACCACATCAATCTTTCATTATAAACAAAAATTGTGGAAAATCACAGTGTTTTTATGATTCCAAATTTAGAATTTGCAGGCTTGAAAGTGACATTAAACTTGACTGTATTCTTTTTCATAATCATGAGCAAATGCTATCATTAAAAAGATTTTTAAAGCCAGGATCATTATGTACTGTCCACTGGCATGTGTTAATTTGATGGACTTTTCTGGAAAAATAGCTAACAAGGAATGTTCAAGATTGAACACATTTTTTAAGTCAATGTTTTTTTCTGTTCTTTAGATCTCTTTAAGTTAATGAAGCTTGATGCAGGAATATCTGAAATGATATAATAGATTTGACTCTTTCCTATTTTTATAGCTATGAAACATTATGTATTCACAAGCAGCAATTTTTAAAGCAAAGAGTTATATTTGCACTTTTAAAAATGCGATTTTCTGGACATAGCCGTAATAATGGCATCTGGGGAAGACTGTGAGGCTCCTCGTTGAGGCCAGTGTCTTCCATCCCACTGTGAAGTCAAGGGGCTTATAGCACGCCTCCACCCTGGACAGTCAGTGGGCTGAGCGCCCCCTGGTGGATCTGCACAAACCATCTTGAACATTTTAGTTGTAAGGGTGGTGGTGAGAAAAAGCTTTCCCCTATGCCTGCATTTTTATACTTGTCTTTATAGATGCAAATTGTATGGCAGGACAACAGAGAAACATTCCTATATCTGAAATTGCTGGTCTCCAAAATGAAAACTGCAGACTGTTAATTGGGATTCAATCCAATGTAATTTATTGGCTCATTGGTGTGAAAAGCTAACAAACTTTGTGGGCTTTGTGACATGGAGTTTGGAGAGAAGGTGATGAGAGACCAACCTGAACTTCTTCAGGTTGTAAGGAAACCCCATCCCTGAGACCTGACCTTGAGAGACTCACCAGTGAGCTTCGAGAGGACCGCCCTTCATGCCCATTCTCTGAAACAGCAGAACGTTTAATGTTTTTAAAATGACCAAGTTCCATCTGCTGGTGAAGCCCAGCTTAGGGCTTCCCTTGTGGCGCAGCTGGTAGAGAATCCGCCCGCAATGTGGCAGGCCTGGCTTGGATCCCTGGGTTGGGAAGATACCTTGGAGAAGAGAAAGGCTACCTGCTCCAGTGTTCTGGCCTGGAGAATTTCATGGACTATGCAGTCCATGGGGTCACAAAGAGTCAGATATGACTGAGCGACTTTCACTCACTCACTCACTCACTCATATTTCATCTGTAGGAGATATAATGATTCAAGAACTTGGGTTTTATCTTGCCTAGTCTCTTTCAAGGAGACGCAATGGCACCCCACTCCAGTACTCTTGCCTGGAAAATCCCACGGATGGAGGAGCCTGATAGGCTGCAGTCCATGAGGTCGCTAAGAGTCAGACACGACTGAGCGACTTCACTTTGACTTTTCACTTTTATGCATTGGAGAAGGAAATGGCAACCCACTCCAGTGTTCTTGCCTGGAGAATCCCAGGGACGGGGGAGTCTGGTGGGCTGCCGTCTGTGGGATCGCACAGAGTCGGACACGACTGAAGTGACTTAGCAGCAGCAGCAGCAGCAGTTTCTTTCAGAGGTGAGAAAAACCAAGGCCCAGACAGAATACAAGGTATTTCTGGTTTTGATGAAATCAGCAGGAAAAAAAAGTGCTCAGAGTCCAGGAATGATTATGGGTTCCCTGTTAGATTTAGCTCGATTTTATTTTTTTTTGTAAAAAAAAATAATAATAATAATAAAAGTCCACAGAAGTGTCTTTGAGAATCTATCCCCCATATTTTTCACTTCTCTCCAGAGGAGAACGCTGATGGCTTCATGTCCTCTGCAGCAAGGGAGGGGAGGGGGCCCTGCTTTGGCTATACAGTTTGGAGAAGAGAAGATCAAACATTGAAGTAAGCTCATTGAAATGGCGTGTTTCCCCCCAGAAGACTGCATCTGTAAACATCAGATCGGGACACACTGTTTGCCAGAGGGGCACTGCACTTGGAATCAGGGTGCTCTGTGTGATCAAGGACACTGGGCACCCTGTCCTCTGAGCCCCCAGTCACTGTCCTGGGAGGCGTTGCTCTGGGACAAGCAGATGCGTGCCCTTCTGCAGATGGGGCTGGGAGGATGCTGACTTGCGCCCTCTGAGACAGGATTAGAGGGCAGAGCCCAGAAGATTCAGGAGGAATGCAGCGGTCCCTCCTCCTCCCCAGGAAACAATCAGCAGGATTCTGTTCAGAAGAAACCCCCAGGCGAGGATTTGGGAGAGGACAAGGGCCTGGGTCTGCCTGCCTTTCCCCCTAAAATGAGTTTCCAGGTTAGTTTGCTCTTCTGCTGAGCTTTGGGCAGGTTTTATTTACTCTAAGAGAAAAGCTAAAGACTGTTGAACTGAAAGAAGTTTTCCATGTTAAGCGACAACATAAACTTTGTTATTCTATACTGCCCAACCAAAAAGGAAAATGAGTATCTGAAAATACAATGGTATATTCCTTTTGAAAAGGAGTTGAATGCATGATACAGTGGGCAAGGCTGAATTGACTAGAATACTGAAGAATTTTTTTTTAATCTGTAATTTTTTAATACCCTGGGGGGAAAATAAAAGGAATATTCTGGTTTGTTAATATAGAAATCTGAGAATGAGTAAGGTTTAAGGAATAGATGCTCCCTCAACACAGTGTTTTTTTTTTAAGAGTTCAAAGAAATGTAGGAGGGTGTCACTGATTAAATATTTTTGAGGAAATTAAAATACATGGATTATTTCAGAATAGTATTTAGGAAGATATTTTGAAAGAAGAGAATGTAAATAGGAAGATAAAGAAACTAACAGTAGTTCTTAGTAAGGTGTTGCGATGTTTCAAGTGTTGTCTTCAGTGTACAAGAATCTTAAAGACCAAACCCTGAGACAGACAGGAAAGGGCTGTGGGTCTCTGCTGACCCTGACCTGTGCTAAATCAGCAGAAACTGGGGTCACCTGGTGCCCTGAGCATCCCTGCCCTTCTCCTGGATGGAGAATGACTGCTTATTGGTGTTCAGTTGCTCAGTCATGTCCGACTCTTTGCAACCCTATGGACTGCAGCATGCCAGGCTTCCCTGCCCTTCACCATCTCACTGAACTTGCTCAAACTCACATCCATTGAGTCAGTGATGCCATCCAACCATCTCATCCTCTGTCATCCCCTTCTCCTCCTGCCTTCAATCTTTCCTCGCTGCAGGGTCTTTTCCAGAGTCAATTCTTCCCATCAGGTGGCCAAAGTATTGAAACTTTAGCCTCAGTCCTTCCAATGAATACTCGGGACTGATTTCCTTTAGGATGGACTGGTTTGATCTCCTTGCAGTCCAAGGGACTCTCAAGAGTCTTCTCCAACACCACAGTTTAAAAACATCCCTGTCCCATTTCTACCTTTTTTTTCTCATGGACTTTTGGAGACTTCTGAATAACCGGAGGTCTGTCTCCTCCTCTAGGATCTCATATTTCTCCAAATAAGCTGCAAATCCGTCTACTAAAGGAGAATTCCAATTTGCATTCTTCCCTCGTCAGCTATGGCTGGGTTGCATGCCCTTACCTGCTCACTTATTGTTTGGGGAAGAGACATTCTCTGATACTTTATAAAGCAGCCTAAAGAAGAATGTATTTATAAAGTGATGGGGAGTTACCCTCCAATCAAGAAGGACTAAAGCCTCTGTCGAGGTAAAAATAAAAGACATCAGAGTAAGTAGATCCCAGGCTGTACAGTCTGGCCATCGAGTCTCCTAAGGAAATATGCCATCTTTGTATCAGCCCCGCGAAGATCTCCAGGACAACATTTTGCTGGCCCAAGTCCGACCCTGCAGTGCCAGGCTGTAAGAACATATTTCCTGGCACTCTTCAGGCTCAAGGTGAACTAAAATTTCATTAGAAAGTTCTCCTCTCTCTCCATCTCTCTGACACATGGCCACCGTGTAGTATGGCACACAAAGATGGTCTGATGAAGGAGCTGTGCGAGTGAGCCCTGGGTTGCCTTCGATAGGGGAGCACACACAGTACGAAGACTTACACTGTGAGAATCGTGGGAGCCAAAGAGACTATTCTGGAAAGCGTGTGCCTTTTCAGAATGAGACGCCCGTTGTGCACAAAAACAATTCCTCAGGCTCCCGAAGCACTCGGGCTGAGGCAGGTCCTCGGAAGGAGTTCACAAGGAACAGAGAAGAGAAGGGGAGACGGAAGGCAGGTGTTGAGCAGGGGAGACGAGAAGGACAGGGTGCTAAGCCCTGGACCCTGCAGCATGCAGGCTGCACGCTAGAGCAGGCTGTGGACTGGGACCACGTGTCTGAGTAGGTTCATCCTTTGGAGCCGATGCTCTGCTCTGGGTTGAGGGCAGCAAGACGTCCATGTTAAGGGACGGGGCAGGAGTTGTGCTGGAAATCTCTGTACGTTCCTCTCAACTCTGCTCCAAAACATGCAATCTATTTTAAAAAATAAAGGAAAGGGAAGACAGAGAGCAAAGAAAAGGGCAAAGAAGAAGTAGGAAGAAGAGGTCAAAAGAAGGTAAATTAAATTTGTCAGGGTGCAGGCTTTCTTGTTTTAAAACAAAGCACAGAATATACATCTGAGCCCTCCCTCCCCACCCTGGCCCCCGCAGCCTTCCATCAGCCACTGATGAACATGTCAGTAGCCCCCAGCTTGAGGTTGGGTCAGCAACCTGGTCCCCAAACTCCACCGTCTCTGGCTCGTCAGAGACTAAGTGTGCACGCATGCACACACTTATGTATACATACATATTCTTTTCCACATTCTTGTCCCTTATTGGTTATTACAAAATATTAAGTAAATAGAGTTCCTGGTGCTGTAGAGTTAACTGTTTTCTATATAGTAGCATGTATATGCCAGCATGTATATGGACTTCCCTTGTGGCTCAGCTGGTAAAGAATCCACCTGCCATGCGGGAGACCTGGGTTCAATCTCTGGGTCAGAAAGATCCCTTGGAGGAGGGCATGGCAGCCCACTCCAGTATTCTTGCCTGGAGAATCCCTATGGACGGAGAAGCCTGGAGAGCTACAAACCATGGAGTCTTAAAAAGTTGGACACAACTGAGTGACTAAGTACATGATGTACAATGTCATAGTAAAATAGGAGAGACGCAGAGAGCAGAAGGTGCTCTCAAAGAGGTCTGAGCACTTGTGGATCTTGACAGATCTCTAACCAAGTGGGTCCCTTACCAAGGCGTGCCTGCACCTGCCGCAGTCTCCAATGGTCCTGCTCAGCAGCACGTTGGTGCTGCATCTCTGTCTACGAGGGCAGCCATTCTGGCAGGGCTGTTGTGTGCTGGGATGACTGCTGTGGGCATTATGACCACTTTTGCACAGGGCCCAACTCAGTAGGAAGAATCTTGATATGCGGCAGAGAAGGTCAGCTCCTGCAGCTTCTTTAAGAATATCGTTCCAAAGTGATAAAATCTAGACTCACCCCCGTTCTCATTCCGTCCATGGCCCTGCTGGGAATCATCTGTGCGTCAGACACACCCCTTCTGACCTGCACAGCTTGTCACCCTGAGCGGGAAGGTATGTTCATGAGTTGGACGTGTCTTCTCACTGGTTAGCAAAGCTCCTTGAGAACATGCAGAGGGCAAGGGTCTTCCTGCCTGCTCCCAGTCCCTCAGGGGGGTGACCTATGCACAGTGGCCTGAGGCTGGCTTTGCTGCATCCGGCCAGTGGGCAGCTTTACCCCTGGACCTACGGCAGCTTCATAGGAGCTGTCAGATGACAGCTGCCACCTAGTGCAGAAAGCTCTTATCCAGCGTATCCAAATCCAAGCTTTTCTTGCCTTCAGAAGCTTTGAAGGTGCCAAATTCATGGTTCCACAAGAAAGCTCATTTGTTTTTATAAAATTTTAAATACTAGAAAAGTATTCTCTTAAATTAAACTAAAGTTGTCCTCTTCCTACCTGTGCAAAGTAAGTTTACAAAACTTAACTCCTTCAAATATAAAGAGATGATCAAACTGTGGTATTTGCTGTAGTTCAAATTCACTCATTGTGAATGAACCCTGGTGGTTTATATATATACAGTGACTCCTTTGTAGCCTGTCCTGCAAATGGGATCGCCCATCCTTCTGCTGGACACCACTCTGGTGGTGGTGCTGGTTTAGTCTCTAGGTCATGTCCAATTCTTGCAATCCCAAGGACTGTAACCACTAGGCTCCTCTGTCCATGGTGTTTTCCAGGCAAGAATACAGGAGTGGGTTGCCATTCCCTTCTCCAGGGCATCTTCCCAACCCAGGAATCAAACCCAGATCTCCTGCACTGCAGGCAGATGATTTACTAACTGAGCTATGAGGGAAGCTATTCTGATGAAGGAGCTGTGCGAGTGAGCCCTGGGTTGCCTTCGATAGGGGAGCACACACAGTACGAAGACTTACACTGTGAGAATCGTGGGAGCCAAAGAGACTATTCTGGAAAGCGTGTGCCTTTTCAGAATGAGACGCCCGTTGTGCACAAAAACAATTCCTCAGGCTCCCGAAGCACTCGGGCTGAGGCAGGTCCTCGGAAGGAGTTCACAAGGAACAGAGAAGAGAAGGGGAGACGGAAGGCAGGTGTTGAGCAGGGGAGACGAGAAGGACAGGGTGCTAAGCCCTGGACCCTGCAGCATGCAGGCTGCACGCTAGAGCAGGCTGTGGACTGGGACCACGTGTCTGAGTAGGTTCATCCTTTGGAGCCGATGCTCTGCTCTGGTGTTGAGGGCAGCAAGACGTCCATGTTAAGGGACGGGGCAGGAGTTGTGCTGGAAATCTCTGTACGTTCCTCTCAACTCTGCTCCAAAACATGCAATCTATTTTAAAAAATAAAGGAAAGGGAAGACAGAGAGCAAAGAAAAGGGCAAAGAAGAAGTAGGAAGAAGAGGTCAAAAGAAGGTAAATTAAATTTGTCAGGGTGCAGGCTTTCTTGTTTTAAAACAAAGCACAGAATATACATCTGAGCCCTCCCTCCCCACCCTGGCCCCCGCAGCCTTCCATCAGCCACTGATGAACATGTCAGTAGCCCCCAGCTTGAGGTTGGGTCAGCAACCTGGTCCCCAAACTCCACCGTCTCTGGCTCGTCAGAGACTAAGTGTGCACGCATGCACACACTTATGTATACATACATATTCTTTTCCACATTCTTGTCCCTTATTGGTTATTACAAAATATTAAGTAAATAGAGTTCCTGGTGCTGTAGAGTTAACTGTTTTCTATATAGTAGCATGTATATGCCAGCATGTATATGGACTTCCCTTGTGGCTCAGCTGGTAAAGAATCCACCTGCCATGCGGGAGACCTGGGTTCAATCTCTGGGTCAGAAAGATCCCTTGGAGGAGGGCATGGCAGCCCACTCCAGTATTCTTGCCTGGAGAATCCCTATGGACGGAGAAGCCTGGAGAGCTACAAACCATGGAGTCTTAAAAAGTTGGACACAACTGAGTGACTAAGTACATGATGTACAATGTCATAGTAAAATAGGAGAGACGCAGAGAGCAGAAGGTGCTCTCAAAGAGGTCTGAGCACTTGTGGATCTTGACAGATCTCTAACCAAGTGGGTCCCTTACCAAGGCGTGCCTGCACCTGCCGCAGTCTCCAATGGTCCTGCTCAGCAGCACGTTGGTGCTGCATCTCTGTCTACGAGGGCAGCCATTCTGGCAGGGCTGTTGTGTGCTGGGATGACTGCTGTGGGCATTATGACCACTTTTGCACAGGGCCCAACTCAGTAGGAAGAATCTTGATATGCGGCAGAGAAGGTCAGCTCCTGCAGCTTCTTTAAGAATATCGTTCCAAAGTGATAAAATCTAGCTCACCCCCGTTCTCATTCCGTCCATGGCCCTGCTGGGAATCATCTGTGCGTCAGACACACCCCTTCTGACCTGCACAGCTTGTCACCCTGAGCGGGAAGGTATGTTCATGAGTTGGACGTGTCTTCTCACTGGTTAGCAAAGCTCCTTGAGAACATGCAGAGGGCAAGGGTCTTCCTGCCTGCTCCCAGTCCCTCAGGGGGGTGACCTATGCACAGTGGCCTGAGGCTGGCTTTGCTGCATCCGGCCAGTGGGCAGCTTTACCCCTGGACCTACGGCAGCTTCATAGGAGCTGTCAGATGACAGCTGCCACCTAGTGCAGAAAGCTCTTATCCAGCGTATCCAAATCCAAGCTTTTCTTGCCTTCAGAAGCTTTGAAGGTGCCAAATTCATGGTTCCACAAGAAAGCTCATTTGTTTTTATAAAATTTTAAATACTAGAAAAGTATTCTCTTAAATTAAACTAAAGTTGTCCTCTTCCTACCTGTGCAAAGTAAGTTTACAAAACTTAACTCCTTCAAATATAAAGAGATGATCAAACTGTGGTATTTGCTGTAGTTCAAATTCACTCATTGTGAATGAACCCTGGTGGTTTATATATATACAGTGACTCCTTTGTAGCCTGTCCTGCAAATGGGATCGCCCATCCTTCTGCTGGACACCACTCTGGTGGTGGTGCTGGTTTAGTCTCTAGGTCATGTCCAATTCTTGCAATCCCAAGGACTGTAACCACTAGGCTCCTCTGTCCATGGTGTTTTCCAGGCAAGAATACAGGAGTGGGTTGCCATTCCCTTCTCCAGGGCATCTTCCCAACCCAGGAATCAAACCCAGATCTCCTGCACTGCAGGCAGATGATTTACTAACTGAGCTATGAGGGAAGCTACTCTGGTTCAGGCTAAATATCTAAATATGATTTGGTGATTACTATGAGGCAGTACTTACCTCAACTTTCCATCAGAGAGGGCAGCCACAGTGATATGTTTATACACACACACACACACACACACACACACACACACACACACATCTCCATTACCACAGCATTAGACTTACCACCATTAACATAAGGATGAAGGCTATGGTCTTTTCAGTAGTCATGTATGGATGTAAGAGTTGGACCATAAAGAAGGCAGAGCACCAAAGAATTGTTGCTTTTGAACTGTGGTGCTAGAGAAGACTCTTGACAATCCCTTGAACTGCAAGGAGATCAAACTAGTCCATCTTAAAGGAAATCAACTCTGAATATTCATTAGAAGGACTGATGCTAAAGCTGAAACTCCAGTACTTTGGCCACCTGATGGCATCACCGACTCGAGGGACATGAGTTTGACCAAGCTGTGGGTGTTGATGATTGACAGAGAAGTGTGGTGTGCTGCAGTCCATGGGACTGCAAAGAGTCAAACACGACTGAGTCACTGAACCGACTGACTGATGTGATGAGCTGACTCATTGGAAAAGACCCTGATGCTGGGAAAGACTGGAGCAGAAGGAGAAGAGAGTGACAGAGGATGAGATGGTTGGATGGTACCACCAATTCAATGGACATGAACTTGGGCAGACTCCGAGAGATGGTGAGGGACAGGGAAGCCTGGCGTACTGCTTGGGGTTGCAAAGAGTTGCACACAACCTAGTGACTGAACAATAAGAAAAAAGGATGAACCACAAAACTGGAAGCTCTTATGTAATTGAAACATACATATTATTGAGATGACAAAGTCTCCCTTTCCTACCTAGCTGTCTACCATCTTATTATTTTATATTCTAGAATTTAATGGAAATGTTTGTTTATTCAACATTTTTCTAGAGATAGAAAACCCAGTGTGGGAGGAGGGGCATACAATAGAGATAGTATTGATTAGGACATGTTAGTGACTAATGAAAAGATGTGTAATGCAAAAACACTAGCTTTGCCAATTATGAATCTCCAAAATTATTTCTCAGGGTTTCAGTTTCCTCTTAATACAATCAGAATATCAAACCCCTGGACATGGCATTGCCTTTAAGTTTTTAAATACTCGGATTATTATGATAGTCTACATTTCAGTAGGAAAGACAGAGAACCACAGAAGAAAAAATAACATGTGTAAGTGATTAAAAAATACTTGCTGGCTGGATAAATGACGACTGTGGTAGACTTCAAAGTTGCATTGGAAGTTAACCTTCTTTTAATTATATATAAGGTATGAGGTAATCCTGGCCCTTTCATGATAATTCTTTGCATCCCTAAAATGTCATTCCTTTAATACAACTTTCCAGTTGTTTATCAGTTTTGAAATTTTCTTTTATGTTTTGGTTATAATTTTATAAATACCGTCTATGACAGCAAATGGCATTTCCTGTGCATTTGACTGGACCAGAAGGAAAACACTTTTGGAGCGAGAGTGTGGCAATCAATGATTGTTTTGTTAATTGGCTGCAACTCTTGTAGAGTCTAAATAAGAAATTTTTAAAAAACGTTGTAAACAATGACAGCAGAATTGAAGCCTGTCTTTTACTGTTTCATGTCAATCCATACTTCTGGGCATGATGTCAAATGTCACTTCAGAAAATGCAGAGGCCAAAGATGAGTTTGTGAAGTTGTCCTGAATGTTAGGCTTTTAAATTAATACCTGTATTGATCACACTCAGAAAATCTCAATTGATAGACAGATAGTGATGGCAGTTCCTTAACTAAAAGTCTGAACATTTTGGCAATCACAAAGGAAAACATTTGCAAAGAGCATATTTGGAATTTGGATTCTAGAATTCAGGTTCTCTCTGGAATTTATGATCCCTACAGTGATAAGATTATTTTAACATCTTTTAGTACATTTAGTCAAGGCTATGGTGGCTTAGAGGGTAAAGAGACTGCCTGCAGTACAGGAGACCTGGGTTCCATCCCTGGGTTGGGAAGATCTCCTGCAGAAGGAAACGGCACCCCGCTCCAGTATTTTTGCCTGGAAAATCCCATGGACAGAGAAGCCTGGTAGTCTACAGTCCATGGGGTTGCAGAGTTGGACATGACTGTGCGATTTCTCTTTCTGCCTTTCTTTCTTTCTTTCTATGGTTTTTCCATCGGTCATGTATGGATGTGAAGGTTGGACTGTGAAGAAATCTGAGCACCAAAGAATTGATGCTTTTGAAATGTGGTGCTGGAGAAGACTCTTGAGAGTCCCTTGGACTGCAAGAACATCCAACCAGTCCATTCTAAAGGAGATCAGTCCTGGGTGTTCTTTGGAAGAACTGATACTAAAGCTGAAACTCCAATACTTTGGCCACCTCATGCGAAGAATTGACTCACTGGAAAAGACTCTGATGCTGGGAGGGATTCGGGGCAGGAGGAGAAGGGGACAACAGAGGATGAGATGGTTGGATGGCATCACCGACTCAGTGGACATGAGTTTGGATGAACTCCAGGAGTTGGTGATGGACAGAGAGGCCTGGCATGCTGCAGTTCATGGGGTCGCAGAGTCAGATACGACTGAGCGACTGAACTGAACTGAGTACATTATATCCAGAGTGTTATAACTGCATCTAAAGTTTCTAAATGATCTTAGAAAGCTACATGAGCAGAGGGAAGGGTCAGGGAGAAGGCTTGAGGCAGAGTTTGCAGACTTGGTTTCTTAGTGGCATTTATGTCTCTTATTAATATGTATTTATGAACAACAAGTTCTCACAAGAGATCAAGGTTAACAAGTGTATGAAACTATTTTTATCAACAGCAACCTATATAGCTAATAATAGTTAAAATAATGTTTTCTACATAATATTATTTTTAGGTAAAGTTATAATAAAAAATTAAAGCAAATTTTTCCCCTAAAAAGAAAGAATGCCCCACAGGTTTAGTCTCTTGTATTCATGCGGCAAAGTCAATAGGGAAATAGAAAATACTGGCAAGCCAAGAGGTTAAAATTCCAACAACAAAGACAAAAAATCATGTCTGTGCTGGAGAGACCTTTGAGTTGTGAGCCATTTGCTTGTATCCATATGAGGAGAAAGGGGACCTGGAAACACCACCCATCTTCATCTGTCCCCACAGCCTGCAGAGCCAGGAGTTCCTGAGCACGGCTCTTGCTTGCTACAAGCCCCTAATGATTTTCCTTTTTTTTCCCCTCACTGTAAAGATCGTCCCAGAACTCTCAAGCTGGGTTGAAAATGTACCTTCCCCTGCCATTCTGCAGCTGGGCTGGAAGGCCCCTGGTAGACCCCACAGGACATCATCAGAGCTCCCTATCAAGCTCCCCTGGGAGACCAGGCACCAGCTTTTGTGCCCTAAAAAACCTCCTGCAGGGACCCGGTTCCCTCAAAATCCTGGCCTGGATCTGGATGCGATGGGCCTGGAGTTCACTTAGAAACTTGGTTTCAGGAGCCCTACCTAATATTTCCAAACATGAACCCCAAAGGCTACCTTGCCCTTCAGTCTGTAGTCCAAGTTAAGACAGACATGCTAACACAGGTGAGAAATCTAGTTCACCTGACCTTCCTGACTTGAAGGTGGACAGGACAACAGGAGACAAAACTCAGGACAGAGAGCAGGTGATGAGCTGTCAGTGGATGAAAAATAAGTTCGTAAATAAGCAACGAATGCATAGAGATTCTTTTCCCTTAAACTTGTTTTTAAGGAGAAGATCATACTTACACAATTTCCTGGAAACCACATTTGGAATTTTAAAGCTAAAGAAAGTTATATATTGCTTCCCAAATGTTGGAAAAGATGGGTAGGATTAAATTGTCCTTATCTTGCTACACGAAGATGATTTATCATATCCAATTAGAAGACAAGCATGAATATAAGGAAAGTTTAAAAAAATTCTCTTTAGGAAATTTGTTTTATTTACTGTAGGAGTATTACAATGTTCCTGACTTTTTAAGACAAGATTTTTCTCTTAGCTATCTGTTTTGCAAAAATATTTTAGAATAATAGGCTTAACGTTTTACAAATATAGGGTATTATTTTGTCTGGAGCTCTGCTGAAATCAAATGCAACTGCCCCCTATTTGGAACTAGTAAAATTTGAAAGTAAGGGGCCTCAGAAATGCCAGATTTCAGAACATAATGGGGTTGAAACTGCAACACTCATTCCTTCCCAAAAATTCTTTTTGGAAAGAGCTGGACTTCTTCTTTTTGTTTTTGTTTTAATACTTTATTCTATGTTACAATACTGTATTGGTTTTGCCATACATTGACATGAATCAGCCACAGGTGTACATGATCTCCCAATGCCAAAGCCCCCTCCCACCTTCCACCCCCTATCATCTCTCATCTAGAGCTGGACTTCTAAAGTGTTTCTCAGGAGAAGGCAGTCAGTGGCAAGCCTGTTTGTTGAGGAATTTGAGGATTGTCCCTGAGGTGAACCTGTGAACTTCTATCTGATGTTCCAGGGTTGCGCTTGTTTGTGACTTAGCAGGTCCTCCTCTGTTTGTGTTTCCTGTGCAAGACACCAGCACAGACACCCCAGGGACCCAGAAGGAACGGTGCCCCCCACCCTGGCACCACCCTCCCCGGTCCCCCTGCTTATGGACCTTCAAATGCAAGGGGTAGAAATACACACAGAGAAATACATGAAGAGGCTTAATTCACTTTTTAAAAACCGTTTTTAAAACACTTTCAAATGTTTTCCTCTTCTTTGTTCCTCCAGGTAGCCCTGTGGAACAGACCAGGAAATTACTTTTAAGTCACTCGACAGATGAAGATGTCTGAAGTCAGAGAAGAGATCCTGACAAACGGGATCCAGACCGCGTAGCAGTTGCACGCTCTTTCCCTGTTGCAGGCTGCCTTCAAGAAGCTGCAGGAAGACTCCTGACTTCCGGAGGCAAGACAGCCCGTCCTCTGCAGGGTGACCCTCCCAGGGTCTCGAGATGCCAACATCTTTCTGAAGCATCTGGTCCTCTCTCCCGTGGGGCCATCAGGTCTCAGGGCTCTGTGACAGCTCAGCTCTCCAGCAAAGGACCTAGTGCAGAAAGCGAAGCTTGTCAGCAGCTTCCAACCCAGAGAGAAAGAGAAAATAACTCATCCTTGCCAATCCCTGGTGCTCGTCCCGGGGCTCCCGATGACCGAGTGGTTGGGGCCCACTCGGCTCCTCCCTCCCTTCTGTTTCCACTCAGGGCCCATGCCCATGTGTGTGCGTGTGTGACTGCACACTTGTGCACACAAATCTGTGACCTCCACATCCCAGTCACCATACACTTCCTTCCCCCCATTGAGGGACCTGTGCAAATTCTGATTAAAGCAGGAAGCCCACCAGCCCGGCCGCCCAGACAAGAGTTTCTATTTTTACTCAACTTTGTTTTCAGATCGGATCCTAAAATCCACTTCAACTTCAAACCTGCGTCCCTCAGGTCCCATAAAGAAGGCTCGGAGCAGTCGTTAAGCACGAGTTAAATTAGAATAGCAAGTTAAAATGCAAAATATCTCAGTTTAAATTTCAGGTGTGTGTGTTTGTTCATATGTGTGTATGTGGGTGTATACATAAGGTATGTGCGTATATATAATATATAAAATATATGTACTTAGTATATGAAATATATATGTAATGTGTAATATATTATCAAAATATAATGATAAACAACATAAATAATCATCATGTTATACATAATTATAAAGATAGAATCTAAATTCATTATATAATATATAATTACACTATCTATTAGATATTGGATAATTATATATTTGTTATTATATGATATATATGCATATGTGTATACATGTTATATATTTTATATATAAATCGACATGAGTTTGAGCAAACTCCAGGAGGTAGTCAAGGACAGGGGAGCCTGGTGTACTACAGCCCATGGGATTGCAAAGAGTCAGACATAACTGAACAGCAAGAAATATTACATATTTTATATGTGAATAAGTATATAGTTTATATGTTATAGTTCTACTTCTGTTTCTACAAATATTTAACACCAATCACGTCCCTCTATGCACTGGCCACATAGCATTTGTGTATGTTTGAAGCTAAGTCACTTCAGTTCTGTCCAGCTCTTTGCAGCCCTCTGGGCTGTAGCCCGCCAGGCTCCTCTGTCCATGGGATTCTCCAGGCAAGAATACTGGAGTGGGTTGCCATGCCCTCCTCCAGGGGGTCTTCCCCACCCAGGGATCGAACCTGTGTCTCCTGCAGCTCCTATCCTAGCAGGCGAGTTCTTTACCAATAGTGCCATCTGGGAAACTGGCATCTCTGTGTCCCTCTGTCTAGTGCCGTCCCCTTCCTGTGACCCTCATGGACGGCTGCGCTCTCTGTTCTGTCTGCCCATAGGCTGGCAGTTCCTTTTATCATCACAGAGAGAAGCGCGGTTCCTCCCTTTGGGACCTGCCTGACTTCAGTGTCCTGGCCTCTCCTGCCTGGGCTGACCCTGTTCCTATAGAGTGTGTTTCTGAGCCCCAGACTCTACTTCATTTTAAGCTTTTTGAACATAAAGAGTATTGGTCTCAGTCCATCTGGGAACACTGCATATTCAAAGTTCTGGATTATTTGGATAAAAAATGAAACAGAATAAATTCACTTATATATGTAATGTGTAATATATTATCAAAATATAATGATAAACAACATAAATAATCATCATGTTATACATAATTATAAAGATAGAATCTAAATTCATTATATAATATATAATTACACTATCTATTAGATATTGGATAATTATATATTTGTTATTATATGATATATATGCATATGTGTATACATGTTATATATTTTATATATAAATCAACATGAGTTTGAGCAAACTCCAGGAGGTAGTCAAGGACAGGGGAGCCTGGTGTACTACAGCCCATGGGATTGCAAAGAGTCAGACATAACTGAACAGCAAGAAATATTACATATTTTATATGTGAATAAGTATATAGTTTATATGTTATAGTTCTACTTCTGTTTCTACAAATATTTAACACCAATCACGTCCCTCTATGCACTGGCCACATAGCATTTGTGTATGTTTGAAGCTAAGTCACTTCAGTTCTGTCCAGCTCTTTGCAGCCCTCTGGGCTGTAGCCCGCCAGGCTCCTCTGTCCATGGGATTCTCCAGGCAAGAATACTGGAGTGGGTTGCCATGCCCTCCTCCAGGGGGTCTTCCCCACCCAGGGATCGAACCTGTGTCTCCTGCAGCTCCTATCCTAGCAGGCGAGTTCTTTACCAATAGTGCCATCTGGGAAACTGGCATCTCTGTGTCCCTCTGTCTAGTGCCGTCCCCTTCCTGTGACCCTCATGGACGGCTGCGCTCTCTGTTCTGTCTGCCCATAGGCTGGCAGTTCCTTTTATCATCACAGAGAGAAGCGCGGTTCCTCCCTTTGGGACCTGCCTGACTTCAGTGTCCTGGCCTCTCCTGCCTGGGCTGACCCTGTTCCTATAGAGTGTGTTTCTGAGCCCCAGACTCTACTTCATTTTAAGCTTTTTGAACATAAAGAGTATTGGTCTCAGTCCATCTGGGAACACTGCATATTCAAAGTTCTGGATTATTTGGATAAAAAATGAAACAGAATAAATTCACCCACTGCCTAAAAACATCTGGTCCCTTTTAAAGAAAACCTACCACTTGGCTGTCTGGCAACAAGTCTATTTGTATCCAACGTGTATCCTGAGAGTTCTTTTAATTTTTTTTTTTTTTTTCATTTCCAGCTGCAAACCCACATGAGAAGTAGACACGCTCTTTCATGTAATTCTTCACTGAAAATGATCTGAAACTATTTCCCAACTTGTCTGAATCCATTCTGAATATTCAAGGGACATTTCACAGACTTGAACCAAAAAACTCCTCCAGTACCTGAAACTGGTGCCTGCATTTTGACAAATGTCATGAAGAGCACAAATCCTATAGATTGAGACCTTCAACCATCAGGAAGTCTGTGTTAGCTGCCTGAGTCCCTCAGAGTCCTAGTCGAATCTTCTAAAGTAAAAAGCATCAAGATCGCTAAGTTTCCTTCCATGTGCCAACATTCCCAGCCTTTAGTGATGGATATAAGTAATGCACAGGGCTGCTAACGCTACAGTTTAACATTTGTATTAAACGTTACTGCTTTCAAACCATTTCAGATACCTCATCCCTCTTGACTCTCTTAACAAACTTCTGAAGTAAGCAGAGCAGCTAGCATCCTCTCTGCATTGAAGAAGGGGAAACTGAAACAAGAAAGGCGAAATAACTACAACTTCTCTCTAAGACGGAGGCAGAGGTCTCCTTCGACCTACCCCTCTGCTCAAGGCACTCTGATGGGTAAAATATTAGCAGAAAATAGCAGGAAGATGCCACCTTCTTCCGGGCTCTTGCATTCTTGTGAGCCAGATGCAGAATTCAACAGGCAAGAGAAGTGGGAGCAGGACACCGGCTGGTTTTGGAAACAGGCCCACCTCCAGATGTGAAAGGAGTCAGGTGCCCCCTCCAGTCTTGGGTCTTGTGCCAGAGGCCAGGTGAAGTCTTTTCTTGTCTAAAAAGGAGCCTGAAAACCAAAAATGGTTGCCAATTCCATCTTCCACAATGACTTTTAAAAAGAGGGAGAGGACACAGATCAGTCTGTGACAAGAAACCAAACCAAGATGCCCACGAGCTCGTTGTAATCAGAGTAGCAATGTCACCAAGAGTATACAGAAAGAGCCCCTGAATGACAGTTGTAAGGTGTGGTTCTGGACAAGGCAGCACAGTAGGCCACGTGAAGGCAGTGGAAGCTCCATAGGCTGGGGAGAATAATCAGAACGGGATGAAAAGAGAGGACAATTAAAGAGCATTCAAAATGACTGCAGAGCAAATTATCAGAAGAAGTTAAGCATCATTTGATGAGGAGGCACATGAAGCACATGATCGGAAGGGATGCTCACTCAAGACAGAGTTAATTCTGCAGACTGTGACTTTCAGGTGAATATGGATGAGATGTTCTACAGGATAAAAACTCAACTTTTGTTACAAAGATATTCTTAAACAAAACAAGCCTAAATTGCAGATTATCTAAACCACTAGATACTAAACTGCTATATAAAAGAGCCAGTTACAAATTTGAGAAAGAAAAATATAGATGTTGCATTTTTTTTTGATGTAGTAGATGCAGTATTGGTTTCTTTTTGCTGCATAAAAATTATCACCAAGTTATCTGCTTAAAACAACACCTTGTTACTTACATGTCTGAAGATCGGGAGGGGGTGTCTCTGCTGATTCTCTGCCTGAGGTATCTCACAGCAAAGCAAGGCATGTGGAAAAGAATCCCCATCCAAGCTCACTGGGGTTGTTGGCAGAGTCTGATTCCTGGTCCCTATTGGTAAAGGTCCTGTCTACCTGCCGGCCATCAGCTGAGGCTGTTCTGTCCTTGTGGAGGCCACTAGCCTTCCTTCTTTCTCCACACCAGCGATTGTAGAGCAAGCCCCTCTCATGTCTCGAATATCTCTGACTTCCTATCCTGCTAACACCAGAGAGAAGCTCTGTGCTTTGAAGGACTCAAACAATGCCATTCGGTCCATTCAGATAATCACCATTTCACTCAATCATTCACAACTTACATCCTTTTCAGAGGCTCCACCCATAGTCAAAGAGGAGAGGATTTCACAAGGGTAAAGGGTCATTGTGGGCCTTTCTTAGAACTCTGAATCCCAAATATGGGTCAGACTTGAAGTTGGAGAGAGAATTAGTGAAGTGGAAGACAGGACGAACAATTCATTTGAGAACATAACACACACACACACATAAGTTTATTATTTTGTAATGAATATTTAAGAAATCAAAAACATTTTCCACTTATTCTCCCAACAATGGAAGAATGTCTCCAACATTCTTTTAATAAGAATCCTAGAAAAGAATGAGGGGAATGTCAGAAAAAGAATAGAAATAATTCTTAATTTTTATAAGGATGTCAAGAAATGTACAATTTTTATTTAGAAAGTATACTTAGTATAATAAATTACCTTCAAAGAACTACAATTAGACTGGTACCATACTCCCTATTAGAAATAATAGATGTCAGTGAGTACACCTGGGCAGAGGCCTCATACAGCTGAGGACAGGTTGGTCTAGACCAGTGTGTGCAATTAAATGCTCAAGCAAAAGTAGCAGCATCTGGAAACGTCTAATTAAGGCGAGCAACCAAGAAGGGGACAAAGTAACACAGGGAAGGGAACTGTGATCAAAGAATCACTGCTGAGGAGCCATGAACCTATTGAAATGTGGAACCCAAACCAGGTGTGTTCACATCACAGAACACATTTGACATTATCAACTTTGCACACTTGAAAGTAATATGATGAATAAACAGGAAGAAAGGAGTTCAAGAACAATAATATGTTTACCTTACTTGTCCTTCAGCGTGTCAAAATTTAGACATGAAATGTTTAAAACGTACAAAATAAAGGTATTTTCTTACACACACTCACTATGGGAGGTTTCTACCCCCAGGACTCACAGCCTCACCTAAGAGGCTGGGAAAGTGTACAGGTCAGCACGTGGGAAAGACAACCAGATAGAGAGTGTGGCTGAACGGAGCGAGGACATACGCTGAGTATACTTGTGCTCAATTCATCCATCAAAGAAAACCACTTCTCATTGTAAAGGGCCAAAAATAAAACTCTAAACAACAATGATATGGTCAGAAAAAATATTCAATGAGTAAAGCAAGCAAGGTCAGGAGGAAATACCAAATAACTTTATTCATAAGCAAAAAATAGAGTTACATATGTCAGTGATACACAGGTCTCTTTGAAAGAGGAGAAGTCTGTCTTAAGCGGGGAAAAGATGCTGTAGCAAGCCATCAACCCAGGAAACAGCAGTGCAAAAAAGAAAAAGATAAAAATAGAAAGCAAACAAAAAGACAGTAGAAATAATTCCAAGTGCATGAATCCACAGTAACAATAAAAGTAATGGCCCTAAACTAAGCTACTGGAAGAGAGATGATCAAATTGTATGACTGATAAAATTAAAACACAAAATACCAAATGGTAAGTTTTGCTACATAAATATTAGGCACATGTACAGTGATATAAAAATATCAATATTAGGAAAATTAGATTAGAAATGAATCCTGTGTAATAATGCAATTAACATTCCACTACCAAGAATTTGTACAGTCATATGTTTTATGTCCCTGATACCATAATGTCAAAACACATAAAGCATAAAAAAGTGAATTATAATCATAGGAGGAGATTTTAGCATAGCTTCATCTGAAATGAAAAGCCAAGAGAGCCAACAAAAGTTTGTCAGTTCTAAAAATTTAGCTCCTTACTTTCTTTCCTGATTGACACAGAACTGTATGATTCTAAAAGCTCTACCAGTCAATCCTAAACAAGATCAACCCTGAATATTCATTGGAAGGACTGGTGCTAAAGTTTAAGCTCCAATACTTTGACCAACTGATGCAAAGAGCCGACTCATTGGGAAAGATCCTGATGCTGGGAAAGACTGAAGACAGCAGAAGGGGAAGACAGAGGATGAGCTGGCTGGATAGCATCACCAAACTCAAACTCAGTGGACATGACTTTGAGCAAAGTCTGGGTGGTAGCGGAGATCAGAGGAGCCTGGCATGCTGCAGTCCATGGTGTCACAAAGAGTCAGACACAACTTAGCAACTGAACAACAGCAACTACAGTTCTAGCAATTTTAACCATTAATCTGTTAATTAAAGGTGCCAACATAAACGCATAGAGGATGGCACTAGTCTAAAGCTGGTGTAGAAGTGAGAGAGGCAGCCAACACCGTGCTCCACTTTTGAGGATAAAGCCGCCCAGGTCTCTGAGGCCACAGATGTGCCCAGTTTTCGGTGAAGCAGCCTCCTCGGGTGAGGGTCCTGCCAGGTGCAGGAAGCCGTACTTTTTTTTCAGTCCTAATTTTGCTCTGTGTAACTTTTCACAGGGCTTTCCTGGTGGCTCAGCAGTAAAGAATCTGCCTACAAGGCAGGAGACCCGGGTTTTATCCCCGGGGTCAGGAAGATCCCCTGGAGCAGGGAATGGCAACCCACTCCAGTATTCTTACCTGGAGAATTCCATGGACAAAGGAGTCAGGTGGGCTACAGTCCATGAGATCACAGAGTCGGACATGACTGAGTGACACAGCACGCAACCTTTTGTAAGTTTCCATGCATTTTCTCCATTGCCAATATTTTATATCCATGAACTGTCTGTGTCCCTCCTTTAGTGAATTATCATCTGGTAATGACAAAATCTGCAAAAGACCAGGTGTTCTCAGTGAGTCTCAGAGGATCCATATCCCACAAAGCCTAGCCCTTGGACCTCATGAGCATACAAGGGGCAACAATTACAAAAACCTAAAAGTTTAGGTCATGCTAGGTTATTTTCACACTGGTATGAAAATGTGGGGGAAAAGTAAAACTTAAAGACAGATGGAGTTCAAGGTAACTTGACCACAACACCGCTGACCGTCAGAACAAATGCCGGTGTCACACTGAAGGGTGTTCCAGGCGGCCGTCACACGGCAGCCCTGTAGCAGGTGCTGGTGTCCCCATCCAGCGAGGGCCCACCCCGCGTCTCAGAGGGCTCACCCCACACCTGCTGGAACTGGGATGCCCACAGCCATGCCTGCACCCCCACACAGCTGCCACTCGGGCCTGGGGGCCTGTGGCCCCGAGCTCACAAGGACCCGATGCTCGGGGCTTAATGCTCTGCTCTTCTTGCCCTGAAACTCTTAACTATTTTTCTGGGAATGTGAGCTTTGAAAGACAAGTTGGTCCAGCAGAGTGTCTGCCAGGGCCTTGGAGCCTTGGCTCAGGCGTGTCCTACTTCAGCCGCTTTTGAAGCCTTGAGAAAGGCTCCTGGCTGCCTGACCCTGTCCCCCTGGCTCACTGGGCCCGGCTCCCCCACAGCCCCAGTCCAGACTTCACTGCTCCGGGGGCCCAGGTAGGGTCACAGCTGCCCCGCTTGCTGCTTTGGGAGGCAATTTGCCAGTCAGGTACCCTGACCCAGCACAGAAGGCGGGGGGCAGGTACAGCCCCTTGAGGGGCAGGGATCATGAGACTACACGGCTGGGGATCGGAGGTGGTGGGAGGCAGCCTGCTGTCTGTGAACCCCAGGGGGCAGAGTGGAGGTCTCAGGCACCCCAGAGTCTGCCCTCACCTCGCAAAATGCCCACTCCTGAAGGAAGAACAACATTAAATTACAAATGAAGAATTTCACATCAGGTCAAGAGAGAGCTACCAAAAATATATATATATATATACTTTAGTACCTCTAATTTCTCCGTTTTTTCTTGTTTTTAAACAGACGTCCCACTTTTATTTTATACCGGGATTTTTAAACTAGCTACCTCCTTCTCTGTGCTACATTACAAAAGACCTTTACAGTCACTGGGTTTATCTCTTCTTCCACATTTTGGACAGTTCTGTCAGTCAGAGCCACACTGGATGAGTCAAATCACTTAATAAGCACTTATCCCCTGGGTTTTCTCTTCTCCGAGTAAAGATGTTCACTTCTTAAAATGTCATCATCTTAAGGTGGCCATAGGCCACCGTGACAAGCTCTTTGGATAGGACATCTCAACCAGTTTAGGTCATGCCAGGTTATTTTCACACTGGTATGAAAATGTGGGGGAAAAGTAAAAGTTAAAGACAGATGGAATTCAAGGTAACTCTTCCTGGGAATGAAAAGTCACAGACACCAAGACTTGAACATGAATGAGAGAAAAACGTCTTCAGGACACATCCTGTCCCCAGAGCAGCTTGTGCATGTATGGCCCGGGGTGGGGTGGGGGATGAGCTGTCTCCTGGGACAGCTACTGATGAGGGGCATCCTGGAGAGGAAGGCCCCTTTGGTGCTGGACTCAGTGGCCTTATAACTCTGAGGTCTAGAAATAAGTGCAATTACTGTGAAATTACATTTACATGAGTAGACGTATTCGACTGGGGTGAAATATATCCTCCTGCCTTTTAATCACTAACATATCTAATACTTGGAAACTCTGCTGTGTCTATATTCACGAATGATTACGTAAAGCTAGTTCAAAGACATAGATGAATAATAGGGAAAAGGCACTATTAAAACCTCTGCAGATCTGAGCTGGGGTTGCAGGGAAGATTCAGTTAGTTATGAGCAGAAGCTAAAGAAGGAGCAACATGAAAAGTAGAGAAAGACACCTTCTAACCATTAAGTGGGCTCCCAAGTGGCTCTAGTGGTAAAGAACCTGCCCGCCAACATAGGAGGCAGAAGAGACTCAGATTTGATCCCTGGGCCAGGAAGATCCCCTGGAGGAGGGAATGGCAATCCACTCCAGTATTCTTGCCTGAAGAATCCCATGGACAGAGGACCCTGTCGGGCTACAGTCTATAGGGTCGTAAGGAGTTGGACATGACTGAAGCAACTTAGCACGCATGCACACAACCATTAAGTACTTCATAAGCTGTGTTAAGTATCAGCACTCGTATATTACTCCATGACTGGTGAATTCTGGAAATAAGTACTTCTCTTCTGCCCTCTCCTTCAACAACAGAAACATCCATTTCATCCTCAGACTTACATTTTCTTAGCAAAAAGCCAAGACTATACAGAAGTGATCACTTTTCTGCCAATGCATGCTTGCAATAAGAGAAAGTTAGGAAGGAAGTCAAATCTGCATGCTTGAGGTTGCTAAAATCCATTTCACGTTGATTAATGCACCGAAATTACCCAAGACCGGCTCACTAGGGAACATCTGTCACAAAGCCAAGGTAAGTGAGACCTTTCAGGATCTGCTAGATGCCAAATACGCAAACTAAAATTGCTGTAGGGTTCAACAGTGCTGGAGATCTTGCTTTTAATTTCCTCAAGAAGTTTCTTTGGGAGCAAAGTATATGAAATTTTGCTAATCGAGACCCTTTCTTCGAGGTTAGCCCATGATATGGCATTCCGTTATTTTGATGTCTCCTCACGTATGCTCCAAGGTTTGATCTGATAACGACTTTGCACCCATTATCATGCAAATTCCACACACTGAGCTGCTCTCTAAGAGAGACACAAAGCTGTCTGTGTCAAAAGGTTTGAATAAACGCTAAGTGTCATTAGCAGGGTCTCTCCTTCTTCCCAGTCAATTCCCAGAACCCTGATTTCTTTTCAATCTTTCTTTAAAAATGATCTCATCCTGATCTAATGATGCTGATTCACAGACACGGTGAGGTAATGCACTTAAGATAATGCATCATCTCCACGACTCACACAAGTGTGAATATTAAGCAGAATTTCAGTACAGCATTAACTTTTACTGTAACAAGAAACTGCAAACTAATATCACAGTACAGCCACCAACACAAAGCCACACTAACAAGATGGCATTAGGAAATATCAGAGAAAATGCCTTTTCTTCATATTATAAAATGTCAACCAATTTTATAGCTTCCTCATTTAGAAGAGAGGGGGTAAATAACAGTGTTTAGATAGTAAATTAAAATGTTTTTTAATATAAAAAGCAGTGTATAAATCTTCGTAACCCAGTGATAAACTAGGCGTTTTTTTTTTTTTTTTTTTTCCAGTCTATCCTTTTCGAAGCACAAAGAGTTTGAATTTACGGATAAATGTATCAAAAGCATCTTTGAAACATCTGACTATAGAATGAATTTTTACTGGTCCTAGTAATAGACACCAGATTCTCAGAGAAGTCTTTCACACTTTATAGCTGCATTCAGATCACATTGTATGCATTCATGGCAGAAAGGGATATTTCTCCTTCAATTTTATATGTGTAACTATTATACTCAATGTGCTTTCTCAAAATATGTGAACATGGATTGCAATGAAAAGAACAGAGATTGGGAAAAGTGTAGGTAAATGGAATTGCAGATGTCAGAACTCAAGTGGGGTCTTGGAGTCATCTTCTCTAGCATCCCTCTTTCATGGGTGATGAAATTAAGACCTAGAGACGATAAATGAGAAGATGCAATCATGTGTTTGATCCCCTCACATACTAATTGTAGGGCACAATTAGTGATAGGGTTATGCTGATGAGTGCAGCTTGGTTCTCATCCTCAAACAGCTTTCAGTGTAGCAGGAAACTCCAATATGTAAACGACCGATTATACTGGAGACAGAAAATACAAGTGCTGTGAGTGAAGTGCTGTGGGACCGCAGGAAGAGCAACTCATGGGGAAGGGGAGAGAGAGAGAGCGTTGGAGGTTCAGCGGAAACTGAGAGCCTGAACGGAACGGCGATGATGGGAGAAGGCAAAGAACACAGGGTGGACCGAGGTGCCAGCATACAAGACAGAGAAAAGATGGCCTTGGGCACATGCCATGGAGGGGGCATGGTGGAGAGTAAAGTGGCCAGGAGTGAAAAGTCACCAGTTGGCAAAATCTTTTCAACCCGTTTGGTTAGAAGAATTGTTAGGAGCACAGCAGAGCCTGCCAGGTATTTCAAAGCTATTTACTAGTCTGGAGGGGACTTTTATGAATTTTTGTATAATAAGATGGTTTCACTGGTAAAGCAGGAAAAAAGCCAAGATGGTGCTCCACCATCACAAAGAATAGCATACTGATGCAGATACTGTGGCCACCTGATACGAAGAGCTAACTCATTGGAAAAGACCCTGATACTGGGAAAGACTGAAGGCGGAGAAGGGGATGACAGAGGATGAGATGGCTGGATGACATCACTGACTCAATAGACATGAGTTTGAGTAAACTCTGGGAGTTGGCGATGGACAGGGAGGCCTGGCATGCTGTGCCTGGTCTGTGGGGTCACAAAGAGTTGGGCACGACTGAGCATCTGAACTGAACTGAACTGAACTGAAAGATACTTATTTTTTGTTACATTTTCTAGGTTACAAATCAAGATCATGCATACCACTTCATCTGACCTTCTTGTTTTCTCTGGGAGTGGAACAAGTATTATTTTAATTGTAAAGATAAACAAACTGTGCCTTTATGAGTTTTCTGACTTGATTAAAAGCAGGTTTTGTAGACCAAGTCCAGTGATCTTTCCAATATATATTACATCTCAAAAATTATGTATATTTATGCATTTATTTATTTTGCATGATAGTGATAGTCATTCACTTGTGTCCAGCTTTGCAACCCCATGGACTAATAGCCTGCCAGGTTCCTCTGTCCATGGAATTATCCAGGCAAGAATACTGGAGTGAGCTGCCATTTCCTTCCTTGAAGGTCAGAGTGAAGTTTGAAATGGCTGAGAACCTAGAGCTGTTTGAGAGAAGAGTCTCCAGGCCGATGAGCACTGCTCTCCCTCTGCAAGAGGCTCTCCTCTCCCACCCTGCACCCTTCACTTAGCCCTGGAAGCCTGGCTTTCATCCTGTGCTTTCAGCAACTGATAACCCCCCGGAGAGCAGATCCAGGGGCCTTTTCTCTGTTCCCACTTCTTTGATCTCCGCAGCCTTTAAAGCTAGTCACATCTCCATTTCCTCTCCTTGAGGTGGGACTGGTTCCTTCACTTTCAGAGATGACTTGGCCGTTTTGCACCCAACGTCCCACTTCTCTGGGTGGTGGTTTAGCCTCTCAGTCAAGTCCGACTCTTGCAACCCCATGGACTATATAGCTCACCAGGCTCCTCTGCCCTTCAGATTTCCCAGGCCAGAAAACTGAAGTGGGTTGCTGTTTCCTCCTCCAGGGGATCTTCCTGACCCAGGGATCAAACCCAGGTCTCCTATCTTGCAGGCAGATTCTTTACCATCTAAGCCACCATCTGCCCTTTGGTCCCCCTTGTGGGCGACACCAACCTCTGACCAGGGCTTACCTGTGAGTCTGACTTTCCCTGAGGATGTGAGCTTGTCTCTCCCTCTCTGAAAACTCTCCTTGGTGAACATCATTCATTCATTCACTCATTAGTTCATTCACTTATTACCTACTCGTTTCATGTAAATAGCTCCTCTGTGAATTTCTAGATTGACCAGGAGTGAATGCGGGATGTATCACGACTTTTATTTTTACAGAATAAACTTCTCTTTGCAACCACTGAAAACAAGCAAACCAAGGAAAAAAAATAAGCAAATACCTTCTATAGTGTATTTTAGAGCTTTTAAGCATATATTAAGTGTTTTTAAGATATTGTAAATATTAAATTTCTAAAAATTTATATAACCTTTCAGGCATTCTCTTCAAAATGTAATTCTGCCCCACCCCTTACAGTCTCCACCTCTTTCTCTGCTTTTCTTTTTTCCAAAGAACTAATTAAGTCTGATGTCTATCCACTGCTTGTTTATGTTATGTTGTTGTTTGTTTCTCTGCCTTGGAATATAAACAACCCAAGGGCAGGAATTTCATCTGCTTTGCACATTGTTATATCTCTGGTACCTTGAACTGCAACTAGTATTTTATGGATCATCAGGAAGTACATGGATGAAAGAACAAATTTCATTTGGTTTAAAGAACAAACTGACTTTGGGGAACATCAGCCAGTGGACTTTTCTACCAGCACGGGCAGGATCAGTTTCACTGTCAGCCATGCTGAACTCACCTGTTCTTCAGCAAATCCAATGGAATGAAGTTTATGGGAGCAGAAATCCCAGCGCCGTGGAAGCAGCAGGAAAGGACTGTGGTGCGAGGTCTCTGCGATGTTGGGAGTAGAAATGGTATGCTGGACTCTGGGACTCTGTTCAAATCATTCCCCAGTGAGGTAAAGCAAAGTCCAATGCAAACTGTGCTCAGCTTCCCAAAAACAAACCCACTTCAGGGCACCTGGCAATGACCTTGAAAAGTGCTTCTCAAAGCATCAAGTCTCAGGGAGGGTTCCTTCCCTGGTGCTCTAACCAGATTTGGGTCTTCAAACAGCCTCATAAAGGCCACAGCCACAATGATTATTATTCTCTGTTGCGAAGTATTCCCACATGATTATGTTTAAAAAAGAACCCACAAATACCCAAAATTTCCTGAAAGGGTAGCTGAGCTGTAGAAAACAAAAATTTCTCACCTTTCTACAAGGAACTAACATGACTGTTTCTTTGTAGTATACTAGCTGACTTTTTTTTTTCAAACCAGCATGTAGAATTAAGCCAAGTATTGTCTGTCTAGATATTCTATCCTTGTAAAACAATTCCAAATGATAACCGTTTGACAGAAAGGCCTATAAAAATAGATTTCTGTCTCTCTCAATAATGCTGCTGCTGCTGCTGGTAAGTCGCTTCAGTTGTGTCCAACTCTGTGCGACCCCATAGACGGCAGCCCACCAGTCTCCCCTATCCCTGAGATTCTCCAGGCAAGAACACTAGAGTGGGTTGCCATTTCCTTTTCCAATGCATGAAGGTGAAAAGTGGAAGTGAAATTGCTCAGTTGTGTCCGACCCTTAGCGACCCCATGGACTGCAACCTACCAGGCTCTTCCGTCCATGGGAGTTTCCAGGCAACAGTACTGGAGTGGGGTGCCATTGCCTTCTCCATCTCTCAATTATAGTTAAGCACAAATGCAATACTTGATTAATGATTTTTTTTTTAAAAAGCAGCTCTCAAATCAAATAGGATAGGACCTTTATCATAGACACTCAGTGTTAAACAGCTGGTCTTCTGCTGTGATTGTCCTGGTGCCAATGAACTGTCAGGGGAAGGAGTGACTGAATATTGGCCTCGTCGGTTCCCTGCATCAGGGAGGGAGAAGAGGAGACACATGGGGTGCTGGCAGTCAGCCAGCTTTGACATTCACTCTCTCATCAAAGGAAGGACTCCAGTTAATTTATTAAGGCACCCCTGATGTAACTAACCTGGGGACTTAAGAACCAAGCAAGTTCCTCCTCCAAGTCAACTCCAACATTTGCTGCAGAAAAGAACCCCCAACAAGATGATGAACCTTCTCTGGGAGCTTACAGAGACGTGATGTCTGGCTCACTCACAAATATCAATGTGTTCTTGACCTTGCTGGAAGATGAAAATAAATTAGCTAACCACAGCACAGCTAGCAGGACTCGGGGAAAAGGGAAGAAGCCTGTCTCTATGTGGACATAGAAGGAGAAAGTGATAGTGGGAATATGTCCAAGAAAAAGCCAAAGAGATCACTGTAGCTTCGTTAAGAAAATAATTTATACTCAATACTTTTCAAATAATTAAATAGACATTTTTTTCCTTAAACTTCACTTAGAGAAACTATTAATTAAATCACAATGGTGCATAAGAGGAGAAAAATAAAATTACAAACAAGTGACTCTCGTTTCTTGTTTTATTCTTAACGGAACTACTGTGTGGAATACATTTTGGTTGGAAAGACTTGTCCTCCTTACTGGCTACTTACAAAGGACAAAATGAAAGTGTCTATAAGGTTCCCGTGTGGGACTATAATCATGGTCTTCTTCCTTTTACCTTATTTGTCTTTTTTTTTTTTTTTCTGTAAAGAAGAAAAAGCTCTAATGGAGACATATCAAGGGGATGTGAAGAGTGTACAGAGGATGTCAATAGTGAGAGAGAAGGCAGAATGTGGTTCACGCCTTTCTGTTAGAGGGGAGGGGTGAGTTCTGGGCAGTATCAGGAGAGTGTTAGGATCAAGACTCAGGACTGCCTGCATCCAGACCCCTTCACTGGTCCTCTCTGAGTGACACATGAGAAATCCGAGCCCTCTTGCTTCAGTACTGGGTTGGAATGCTCGATTGTCTGGGATGCAGTCACAGATGAGATCTGTGACTTCTCTAACTACTAACCTAAGAAGGAAAACAAGGGTGGGGTGAATTGGGAGGTTGGGAGTGACACATATACCCTGCTGATACTATGTATAAAATAGATCACTAATGAGAACCTATTGAATAGCATAGGAAACTCAGTGCCCTACGGTGACCTCAATGGGAAAGAAACCAAGAAAGAGGGGACGTATGAATACGTGGGGCTCTCCCGGTGGCGTAGCAGTTAAGAATCGCCTACAATGCAGGAGCCATGGGAGACGTGGGTTTGATCCCTGGGTGGGGAAGATCCCTCGAACTGAGCACTCACATAGGTATATGTATTCACTTTGCTATACGGTAAAAACTAACACAACATTGTTAAGCAACTATCTTTCAATAAAAATTAACTTAAAGTGAGGAAGAACAGGAGCACAGCTGGGCTGGCCTCCCTCGTGGTGGCCGATGTGCAGGAAGGAACCGAGCCGAAGAGTTCTCGCCTCACTCTTCCCACATAAGGTACTCAGCTCCCACCACATGTGCACTGAGCTGGACCACAGAGGATGCTGTGAGGCTGGGGCTGACCGGGTACCAGAGGATGAACCAGACAGGGCAGTTAGGAGAAGCACGAGCTCTCGTGCTTTGCTTTCTGTGAGGTGGAAGTCATTGGAGGAAGAGGAGAGACAGGGTCAGACTTGGTTTTCAAAGGATCCCTCGGCTGCCCCGCTGGGACTCAGTGGATGGTGAATCAGGATGGAAGGCGGGCGTTCGGGAGGCTGACAGAGCAGCCCAGGCGGGAGACAGCGGTGCCTGGGGCCTGAGCGCTATTCCCGTCCCCTCCCAGCTCATCGCAGACACTTTGGTGGCTCCTCTCTTCTGCCTTCAGTCTTCACTCCTTACCCCTCCCCTTTCCCTCAGTATCCACCTTTTTCTTCTATTTTCTTGATCACCCTACCAGTCTGTATCCATGTACTTCTTATCGAGGCATTTACTTTTATTTTTAAATGTAGCTCATTTTTTATGCCCGAAAAACCTGGTGCTGTTAATTTCCATTAAACGTTTATCCACATCACTGGCTCATGGACCTGAGTCTGAGTGCACTCTGAGAGCTAGTGAAGGACAGGGAAGCCTGGCGTGCTGCAGTTCATAGGGTCGCAAAGAGTCAGACACAACGTAGTGACTGAATTACAAAAGCAACAGCAGCATGTGTGCGTGTGTATGTCTGTGTGTGTGCACTGAGTCATATCTGACTCTTTCAGACTCCAAGGACTGTACCTCGCCAGGCTCCTCGGTGCTGGGATTTCTCAGGCAAGAATACTGGAGTGGGTTGTCACTTACTTTTCCAGGGGATCTTCCCAACCCAGGGATCAAACCTGCATGTCCTGCATTGCAGGAAGTTTCTTTACCTCTGTACCATCTAGGAATATATATTTGTAATGTATGTACTGTATATTTGATAAGCTATATATATGGGCTTCCCTGGTAGCTCAGACGGTAAAGCGTCTGCCTGCAATGCAGGAGACCTGGGTTCGATTCCTGGGTCAGGAAGATCCCATGGAGAAGGAAATGGCAATCCACTCCAGCACTCTTGCCTGGAAAATCTCATGGATGGAGGAGTTTGATAGGCTACAGTCCATGGGCTCACAAAGAGTCGGACACGACTGAGTAACTTCACTTCATATATATGTATATATTTGATAAACCATATGTATATAAAAAATCCATACGTGTTTGTTCTAAGCCTCTTCATTCATATCTGACTCTTTGTGACCCTATGGACTGTAGACCAGTAGGCTTCTCTGTCCATGGGATTCTCCAGGCAAGAATACTGGAGCAGGTGGCGATGTCCTCCTCCAGCGCATCTTCCCAACCCAGGGATTGAACCTATGTGTCTTATGTCTCCTGAACTGGCAGGTGAATTCTTTACCACTGGTGCCATCTGGAAAGCCTGTATAAACCACACACACACACACACACACACACACACACACACACGTGTGTATATGTATATATACACGTGTGTATATACATATATATACATACACACATGGGTGTGCATATATACATACATATGTGTATATATGTGCGTATATACGCATGTGTGTATACACACATATATTATATGTGTATGATGTGTATGTATGTGTGTACATATATATACATATATGTATATGTGTGTGTATATGTGCGTGTGTGTATGTATAATTGTCTTCTAGAGATGAGAGTGCCCTTGTAAGGTGAAATATAGTTTTAAAATATACAGAATTTCTTATTCTATATATGAATTTAGATGCCTATATAGAGAGATTATACTTTCATATTATTGTTTTTTCTTTTTAAGACAGTGGAAGCAGTAAAATTATTCTGAAGGTAAAAATTGCAATTCTTGAGCTTACATATATTTTCTCTCAGCTTATTCTCTCATCTTTCCTTGTTCATTCTTTCCTTCCCTTACTTAATGAGCATATTTAACATGGATTACATCTCAGATATTATGCAAAGTTTGAGGGATCCAAGATCGATATTAATAGATTCACCCTATACCCTCAAGGAGTTTACAGATGAATGAAGAAGACACTTAAAAACTGTAAACCTTTGTAGCAGCACAGAAATGTACAAAGGTATGCAATGTGTTTGAACAGGTGTGGCCAGATAATTTCTCAAATAAAACTTAAGTGACCAAGTGACAGAGAGCAGGGAGAAGTGGTATTATGTACATAGTCCGAAACCAGGCTCTTTATAGAACACATTCAAACATCAGGAACTGACTCTTTAAGTTACCAAATTGTGTATACCTCAGTCTTGACAAACTAAACCCCATATTGTTCACTGAGGCCTTTAGAGGAATTTCTTTTTATTCCTGATATTTTTGAACCTCTGGAAGCAGCATATAGCCTGACTTACATTACTAAATATGTAACAGAAGTAGAAATAATGGTTTTCATCCAATAGTAAGTTACTGATTCCCTTTACCTCATTTTGAATTATTTCTAAGCCTACACAATTCCTGCCAAAAGGGAAAAAGATGTAAATTCACGTGCATTCCAAACAAGCATCAGTTGCTCTCATTGTAAATCTGGTCCTTTCTAAACCTCTCACTCCTATCAAGTAAACAAGTCCAAATCCTTTGTATTGCAAAACACTGTAAAATTAAAATATGAGAAAGGCCTAAAGTTGGTCCAGGTTACAAACAGAACTTCATTGCTCTGTTCTTATAGCATGTAATTCATTGGAGCTTGGACTTCAGCGATACTGTGTCAGATGGTAAGAGAGGGAAGACTTTAGTTCCAGTGTCAGAATTAAAACCGTAGAACCAGCTCCGTGGGAATGGTCTCAATGTCTCTCTCAACTCTGGTTGTTCTCCGGGAAGAAGATGTAACCAGAGTATCACTGGCCTCATTTTCAGAGGTGGGGTCCACAAGTTCTTCTCAGTTTGCCCACCTGACGTGTATCCTATACCTGCCTGCCCCAAGCCCATGAGTTCATGGACCCTAAGAAGGTCAGTTTAATAGTTTATACCTGGCTTCCCTGGAAAGAGAGCCCCTACCTGCCCAGTGAGGGGACCTCAGCTCTGTCCTGTCTGCTGGTTTCTGGTGGCCTGGTAGCCAGGGAGACCTTCAAGTGGTTTCAGTTATTGGCTCCTCCATCACCCTCTCCTTCCAGGTATGGATCTCACGGATGCTACCTTTGAGGCAGCATGTGCCCTTTTCACCCACACTGGCTGCCTAAGTCAACATCCTGCCTACTGCATCCACAGCACTGTCTCCATCTTCAGTCTCTACCACTAATCACCAGCATGTTCACCCTCCCCCAGCCCTCTGCATTTAGGGTCACTGGTATTGCAGATCCCATGTTTGGTTTGCATATAAGGTGACACTGAAACTGCCCTGGTCACTGGGGGTTCTGAAGCATCACCATCACCTGACTCTAGAAGCATCATGGCATCAAGGTTAGAGTTAGGGATGGAGCCCACCTGCCAGGAGTCTGAATTCTTGGTGCTGCTGTCTAGCTACCTTCGAGCAGCTTCCTTAAAGACAGAGCTGAGGCTTGGTGTTCTGGCACAAATTGTGATTTATAAGGGAAGCTTTCCCAGGAGACGGAGTACATAGAAAACAACAAATAAAACTAGAGTAAGAGGTAACATCTGATGAGTTTATATTCAGGATGATTCTGCAGGGGACCGAGCTGCACCAAGGAAACCGATGTTATTTTATCATTAGGCAACAGAATCTGGACTTGTGTTTTTCAGTCACTGATGGTCTTTGGGCGTGGGATCACTGGCCATGTGTCTATGGGCTAGCTTGCCGATACTCTTGGACCCTAGTTGGTAGAGGAGCTCTGGGCAGAGCACCAGCAGCTCATTATATAGACTTTCTACCACCACAGGTGCCTCTAGGGGCTGGTTTAGGGCACATTTATGCCCAGCTGCCACTCCACTAGGCAGAACTAGCATATAATTTCCACTTTAATATGACTGTTTGGTTAGGCTCTCTCTCATTCAGTTCAGTTCAGTCGCTCAGTTGTGTCCAACTCTTTGCAACCCATGAATTGCAGCACGCCAGGCCTCTCTGTCCATTACCAACTCCTGGAGTTCACTCAGACTCATGTTCATCGAGTCCGTGATGCCATCCAGCCATCTCATTCTCTGTCATCCCCTTCTCCTCCTGCTCCCAATCCCTCCCAACATCAAAGTCTTTTCCAATGAGTCACCTCTTCGCATGAGGTGGCCGAAGTATTGGAGTTTCAGCTTTGGCATCAGTCGTTCCAAAAAACACCCAGGACTGATCTCCTTTAGGATGAACTGGTTGGATCTCCTTGCAGTCCAAGGGACTCTCAAGAGTCTTCTCCAACACCACAGTTCAAAAGCATCAATTCTTCAGCGCTCAGCCTTCTTCACAGTCCATACATGACCACCGGGAAAACCATAACCTTGACTAGATAGGCCTTAGTTGGCAAAGTAATGTCCCTGCTTTTGAATATGCTATCTAGGTTGCTCATAACTTTCCTTCCAAAGAGTAAGTGTCTTTTAATTTCATGGCTACAATCACCATCAGCAGTGATTTTGGACCCCCCCCCCAAAATAAAGTCAGCCACTGTTTCCACAATTTCCCCATCTATTTCCCATGAAGTGATGGGACCAGATGCCATGATCTTCATTTTCTGAATGTTGAGCTTTAAGCCAACTTTTTCACTCTCTTCTCTCACTTTCCTCAAGAGACCCTTTAGCTCCTCTTCACTTTCTGCCATAAGGGTGGTGTCATCTGCATATGTGAGGTTATTGATATTTCTCCCAGCAATCTTGATTCCAGCTTCTGCTTCTTCCAGTCCAGCATTTTCTCATGATGTACTCTGCATATAAGTTACACAAGCAGGGTGACAATATACAGCCTTGACGTACTCCTTTTCCTATTTACCTCATCTTATATCTGTGCAGTAGCATTTTTATGTCTCTGCCAGTACATTGGAATGGTGTTTTTTTATTCAATTTGCATTCGCAGGCTGGTTTTAATTTTTATCCCATGGGAAACCCATGGTCCCATACAAACCAAGGGATGTATTAGTACTGCTAATTTATAAGGAGGTCTTAAATCCAAGGAAAGAGTCAAAAAGTATCAGATGCTCACTTCTTTGCATATGTAGAAAGGTCTGAATTGTAATATAATTGCTATTTCTATACAAAATATACAAGTAAATGATGAAAATTAGTAGCTAACTACTGGAGGCTTTACTGAGATTTGCAGGGTGATGTGGCACAGGCTTAACTTTTGACTTGACCTACTATAGCTGACTTACTGATAGAAACCGTACATGACCAGCCTAGAGTCAGTGCCCTGGCAGAGTCTCGAGCCTCTTACCAACTTGCCTTTCTCTGCTTTCTGAGCCCAAAGCACAACAGTGTTCTCACCCCATCTGACCACATTTCTCAGTCTAGAGAGACCATGTGACCAAGTTCTAAGGATGTGAGCTATGTCATTTCCGGTGTGTTTGTTCACATTTTGTCTTCCAGGCCATACCCCTAGGCACCCTGAAGGTTGCAGGGCCCATACCATCCTGAATTCTGGGATGGCAAGTGTGCCCACCTTGAACTCTTTTTTAAGTGAGAAAGAAACTTTATGCTTGGGCCGATATCCCCGTATCACTCAGAATAATATTAATAATAGAAATAAGATAGCACACTCAAATTTGGGTAACTTAAGGATAGTCTATTGGAAAGGGACCAAAGATATTGATCTGGGCAGGATGGTGACACACCTGGGATAGCCCAAATCTGGGAACAGACTTTTTTTGGTGGGGGGGGGGGGGCTCCAAAATCACGGCAGATGGTGATTGCAATCATGAAATTAAAAGACACTTGCTCCTTGGAAGAAAAGTTATGACCAACCTAGACAGCATATTAAAAAGCAGAGACATAACTTTGCCAGTAAAGGTCCGTCTAGTCAAAGCTATCGTTTTTCCAGTAGTCATGTATGGATGTGAACATTGGAGTACAAAGAAAGCCAAGCACCAAAGAATTGATGCTTTTGGACTACCAAAAGCATCAATGTTGGAGAAGACTCTTGAGAGTCCCTTGGATTGCAAGGAGATCCAACCAGTCCATCCTAAAGGAGATCACTTCTGAATATTCATTGGAAGGACTGATGCTGAAGCTGAAACTCCAATACTTTGGCCACCTGATGTGAAGAATTGACTCACTGGAAAAGACTCTGATGCTGGGAAAGATTGAGTGTGGGAGAAGGGGATGAGCTGGTTGGATGGCATCACCGACTCTATTGACATGAGTTTGAGTAAGCTCTGGCAGTTGGTGATGGACAGGCAAGCCTGGTGTGCTGCAGTCCATGGGGCTGCAAAGAGTCAGACATGACTGAACTGAACTGTCAATCACTTTTGTGACTGAATTGAACTGAACTGAGATGATGCAATTCACAACCAGCTTTCTGGTTAGATGATAGAGGGAAATTGAAGGAAAAGGGGAGAGTAAGGGCAGAATACAGGGGAAACTGACACCCTAAGTTAACATGAATGATGACCTTAGGGCCCTTTCTGCTCTTGTGACCCACTGCGGCCAAGTCAGCCTGGGGTCATGGCCTACGCCCCTTGTCCTGGGACCTAATACCTATGGAAGCCTGCTTTGGTTTACTGTAAGACTCAAATTCTGAAAGAATAAGCATCGTTTGTTTGTTTGATTTTCATAATAAAGTGTGAGAATGTGTAGCCAGTGAATGTGATTTTAATGGCACATTCTGCTGTGGCTACCCACAGAGGAAGATACCTAGATGGTCTTGTGTATGTGTGTGTATGGGTGTGTACATATATGAGTATTAAAATATATAAAATATATATGTACTTACATATATATTTAATGGCCCAGTTTATAGGTTGGTAGCTTCTCTTTTTTTAATGGAAAGGACAAACATGATTCTCAATGGGCTTTGAAGTATGGTATAAAGTATGGCATACATTTTATATTTTGAACTATCTAAAATACTATCCCAAAGACACAACTGAATGACTGAATTGACTGACTGGCAGAGGTCTGAAAGGATAAGGAGAGAAGAGGCTATTGGAAACCAAGAAGGCCTGGAGCCAGTTTCCTGACAGAAGTGATGTCCTGTTAAGGATATGGCTAACCCAGGATGACTACACAGAGAGGGACCTGGAGCATAATACCTGGACCTCCATCTACTCCTTCCCTCTGGTTCCCTGGGGGCTCCCTGTTATGGGAAAGCCAAAGAGGGGGTGAGGGACTTGAGATTTATAAGTCAGTCTTCCAGAGCTAAGGCAGGGTTGAACAGGAAATCTTAGGCAAATGGAAGACATCAACAAAAGGTACTTTGGGATCTGTTTGTTACATCATTTTTTTCACCCCAACCAATACAGACTTAAAGAAATGGAGTGAGGAAGGAGTACAGAATATCCCAGATGCTAAAAGGGATCAGCTCACATGAATATTCAATGAGAGGAAGCTAACAATCTCATGGAAATTTTTTTACTGTTAGCAATTCTATCTATTACTGTGTCAGATCTAATTTCCTACATCTTTTATCCACTGGGCATCTATCTTCTTTATGAGGTTACATAGGATACATTGAACCCTCAGGCACATTAGAGTCCAGCAAACATTTGAAAGTAGTCGTCATATTCCTCTCCATTGTTGTTTTTTTCTCTCTCTACCAGAACCCCAGACTCTCAATTCCTTTACATCAGGTTTCTGAATCGAGGATTCATGTTGGCTGTCTCCTCCGTGTGGTCACTAGTTGAGGGTGGTCTTTATAAACTGAGCTGCCAAGAGCTGAAGGAAGTACTCCTGGGATGACATTTATCTTACATACAAAGAACCTATTTCCAGAATTATCCCTTAATTAAATAACGAAAGACTCATGTTTTTAAAGTCATCATGTCATAGAGTAGATCAGATGGACTTTGATAACCATGACATCTCTCAGTCAGAAGTTAGCAATATTCTTCTGTAAAGAACCATATAGTAAATATTTTAGGTTATGTGAACCAGACAGTCTCTGAGGAAACTACTCCACTCTGTGACTGGCAGACAAGCGGCCACAGACCAGATGGAAATGCCTGTGTGAGGCTGGCTTGCAAAACCATATTTATAAGAACCAGCCAGGCCACTGAGCACACTTGACCCACGGACCGGAGTGTGCTGACGACTGCTCTAGGTCAGAAGTTTTCAAACTTGGCTCCATCCTAGAATCTCTGAGGACGACTTTAAAATCCTCATCCCCAAGTCACATTCATAACTCAATGATTTTGTCTTGGGGTGAGGGGTGGGACTGGCTGGGGCAGTAAGTCCAGGCTCCTTGTCCACTCATCTAGTCTGGGTGACAGTTTTGGCTCCCTGTCAGCCTCCTCTGTCCCCCCGGAGAGCAGCTGGGTAGGTCGTTGCAGCCTGGTGAGGGGCAGGAGTGGGCACCTGCTCAGAGTTTACTGTTGTTGCTGGGATCGACTGCATAGCGTCCTGTGCTGTTTCTCTGGAGTGAAGCAGGTACCGTCTAAAGATTTGCTCTCTTGCTCAGCTGTCCCATTCCTGGCTCTTTGGCTAGAGAGAGAAGACTTGGTCTTTTTGTTGCTGTTGTAGTTTTGTTTTCTGCTGTTTTGTTTGTTTTTGCTCCTTGGCATTTGTTCAGTTCAGCTCAGTTCAGTCGCTCAGTTGTGTCTGACTCTTTGTGACCCCATGAATCGCAGCACGCCAGGCCTCCCTATTCATGACCAACTCCCAGAGTTCACTCAGACTCACGTCCATTGATCAGTGATTCCATCCAGCCATCTCTTCTTCTGTCGTCCCCTTCTCCTCCTGCCCCCAATCCCTCCCAGCATCAGAGTTTTTTCCAGTGAGTCAACTCTTCCCATGAGGTGGCCAAAGTACTGGAGTTTCAGCTTTAGCATCAGTCCTTCCAAAGAACACCCAGGACTGATCTCCTTCAGAATGGACTGGTTGGATCTCCTTGCAGTCCAAGAGACTCTCAAGAGTCTTCTCCAACACCTCAGTTCAAAAGCATCAATTCATCAGTGGTCAGCCTTCTTCACAGTCCAACTCTCACATCCATACACGACCACAGGAAAAACCATAGCCTTGACTAGACGGACCTTAGTCGACAAAGTAATGTCTCTGCTTTTGAATATGCTATCTACGTTGGTCATAACTTTTCTTCCAAGGAGTAAGCATCTTCTAATTTCATGGCTGCAGTCACCATCTGCAGTGATTTTGGAGCCCCCCCAAAATAAAGTCTGACACTGTTTGCACTGTTTTGCCATCTATTTCCCATGAAGTGATGGGACTGGATGCCATGATCTTCATTTTCTGAATGTTGAGCTTTAAGCCAACTTTTTCACTCTCCTCTTTCACTTTCATCAAGAGGCTTTTTAGTTCCTCCTCACCTTTTGCCATAAGAGTGGTGTCATCTGCATATCTGAGGTTACTGATATTTCTCCCAGCAGTCTTGATTCCAGCTTGTGTTTCTTCCAGTCCAACGTTTCTCATGATGTACTCTGCATATAAGTTAAATAAGCAGAGTGACAATATACAGCCTTGATGTACTCCTTTTCCTATTTGGAAACAGTCTGTTGTTCCATGTTTGGTTCTAACTGTTGCTTCCTTACCTGCATACAGATTTTTCAAGAGGCAGGTTAGGTGGTCTGGTATTCCCATCTCTTTCAGAATTTTCCACAGTTCATTGTGATCCACACAGTCAAAGGCTTTTCACTTATCTTCTTTTCACAGCTATTTGTAAGGCTTCCTCAGACAGCCATTTTGCTAAGTTGCCACAAAGTCTCCAACTCCACATCTGGAATATACAGGCCTAACCAGGACAGTCTCCACCCTTAGTTCCAAGTCTTCTCACTGATCTGCCTTCTCTTTTCAGAAGGAAACATTTTTCAGAGTTGCTAGTGTTTGTCTTATTTAGCTTGACCAGGGTTTTAGTGTTATATAGTGGGAGGAATAGGGAAGCTGGCTCCATTTTCCCCGGTTGTTTTTGCTGGTAGGCTGTTTCCTTTCCATCATGTACCTTAACCATTTAATTTTTACCTAAGAATAAGGCCGAGTGGACCTCAGGTAGGCAGCTTACCTTGGGAAGCGGTTAGGAATGACATTAGATGTTAAGGAGTGTTGCTTAAATTTGTAAAAGTCATTCCTGGAGACCTAGATTTTCTGTTGAGCCTGCTGTTGGAAGTTCCAAGCTCATCCTGCCATGAAGATCTTCAAGTTGATCCTGTGTTCACAGATACAGAATATTTTCATTGCATCTTATTCCTCAGAATCGCATTCTCTAATCAACGGGGTCTCCAGATGTGGTCTCCAGACTCACAGCAGCTCCTTGCTGAAAATGCAATTCTTTGGGTCTGCCAAGAACTATAGAACTGGGAATCCCATTTGAGGAAATTTAGGCTTCTCTGATGCCTCAGATGGTAAAGAATCTGCCTACAGTCAAAACCTGGTTTTGATTCCTGGATCAGGGAGATCCCCTGGAGGAGGAAATGGCAATCCAGTCCAGTATTCTTTCCTGGAAAAATCCATGGACAGAGAAGCTAGGTGGGCTACAGTCCATAGGACCACAAAGGTTCGGACACAGCTGAGTGACTAACACACACATCCTGGTGGTTCAGTGATTAAGACTCTCTGCTTCCAATGCTGGGGGGTAGGTTTGACCCCTGGTTAGGGAACTGAGATCTCACTTGCCATGCAGAGTAGCCAAAAAAAAACACTGAAACTCCACTTAAGAATCCCTGTCCTGATCTATCAATATTAATACTATTACTTGTTAACAGAATTTAGACTCTTATTCTTGCCTGGAGAATTCCATGGACAGAGGAGCCTGGCAGCCTACAGTCAGTCCATGGGGTCACAGTCGAACATGACTCAGTGACTACATGCGTGCACACACACACACAGACTCATTTTATGTCCTGGATATCTTTATTCAGTGGCTCTCAATTTTTTCTGTCCACTGGAATCACATGAGAATTTCAAAGCAAGCAGGACTGCCCTTGTCACCCTTGGAGACTGTAAGTTAACTGGTCAGAGTGTAGCCTGCTTTTCAGAAATCTTAAAATGTCCTAAGAAGGATGAGATGGTTGGATGGCATCACCAACTCAATGGACATGAGTTTGAGCAAACTTCGGGAGATAGTGGAGGACAGGGAAGCCTGGTAAACTGCAGTCTGTGCGGTTGCAAAGAGTTGAACATAACTGAGCGACTGAACAACAACAAGATACAGTAAATAATTATCACACTTCCCCAGAACCTCTCATCCCATCTTAAACAGGAGCACCATCTTGTTTTACCATCAGTTGATTAGTGAGTGCTGCAAATTTTATCCCAATCAAGCAGATCTGGTGGACTTAGAAACCCCATTTTTATAAGAATTTCAAGTCATTTGGAACAGCTGTGTTTAGAAATAACTGCCTTTCACCCCAAAGAATGTGAAATAGAAATATCTTGAGCAGAGAGAAAACCATTGACTTCTACCTGTCATAGGGGATGTTTCTACAAAATCCAGAGACTCTGGGTCATCTCACTTTGAGATAGATTCCCTCACCACAACCTCCTGGAACTTCCTTCAATTCGCCTCTGTGTCTGTGACCTTGTTTTCCAGGACCTGTTTCTCAGAAGGCTTGTAGCTGCAGAAGCCTTTCTGAAAACAAAGCTTTGTGTCAACTCGGCTACTTTTTGTCTAGGCTTTCGGTAAACTCTGGTGATCCCCCAGGAGTTGGTAATGAGAATTAATTTGCGCTAGCCTCACATCAAGACTCATTCTCTTCTGCAAACATGATATTTCATTTACCTTCCACACTACTTTCACCACAATGTTTACCAGAGGATACCTCTCGAACACGATAACACTATAAAAACATGTCTAAACACCCAAACAAATCCCAGATGGATTAACGATGGAAACATTAAAAACAAGAAACTGAAGCGTATAAGCCTCAGAAATAATTCTTTAATCTTGAGGTTAGGGATCTGGCAAAACTCCAGTATCAATATCTTCATGCTCTCCACTGGAGCCTGTCACATTCTGCAAAGAAGACTGGCACTCCTGCCTGCCTGCCTGCCTGGTGGGAACCAGTGGGAAGGGCTCCCAGGACGTTAGCATCCAGGTTCCTATGTTCCCTGGTCACCCAGCCATCAGGGTGGATCCAATCTGGCAGGAAGACATGAAATTGTGACACATATGAGAAGAGAACTTTGGGCTCCTGCACGTGGGGAATTTCAAGTGGTCCTGATGCACAGACAAGGAGAGTAGCCCTGACCAACTGCCTTAACCTGCTCTCAGCCTTTCTTCTTGATTTCTGCCCCTGAATTTGCCCCCATTCCTCAGTGCCCAGGGCTGCCAGCTATGGAGATGGTCATGGTCAATATGACTTTTCCAGGCTCCTCACTGTGGTCTCACGACACCACTCTTTTGAGCCCTGGAGTCTTTTTCAACTTCTCAACTTGTTTCCAGCTCCTGAATATTGTTCCCCTTGGACTCAATCAATGCCCTGGTGTATCTACAACCAGCTTGTACTCCAGTTTTCATAGTGTTTGGCAAGGGACCAAAAGGGAGATGCACGTATTCCTGTGGCCATTTTACCTGGAGAAGATAATCTAATTTTTAATGTTTTAATAGAGAATAAGTGCAACTGTCCTAGGAAGAGAATCAAGAGTAAGCATTTAGAAAGAGAGAAATCTTCTAAGTACTTCCTATTAGAGGGGTGTGGTCACCAAAGAGAACAGATCCTCTTGAATATCCACCTGGCTCAGAGGGAAGTCACCCTGCTGCTAAGCTGCTC
>SJYC01003186.1:0-13584 GCA_006408675.1 Madoqua kirkii | reverse complement strand
GGAGGGAATGGGGGCAGGAGGAGAAGGGAACAACTGAGGATGAGATGGCTGGATGGCATCACGGACTCGATGAACGTGAATCTGAGTGAACTCCGAGAGATGGTGATGGACAGGGAGGCCTGGCGTGCTGCGATTCATGGTGTCGCAAAGAGTTGGACAGGACTGAGCGACTGAACCAAACTGAACTGGGTATTGCTAATGAGTATTTATTTTTTTTCAGCTTTCAAAACATAATTTAATGAACTTTTTTGAATTATAGCTTAAAAGAGAAAGGGGTTCTTTATATCAAAGAAAAGAGCATTAAAGCGTCAACAATACTCCTGACAAAACCCACACTCTTCCTCTATCAATTCATAGAGTTCTGTGAACTAATTCTTGTTCTGCTTTATCTTGGGTTAGAAATCTCATAAAGCCATCAGTTTCTCTACGAGACTTCTAGAATTCCGGACTCAGTGTGGTAGCACGGTGAGCTAATAAGTGTATCTTTTATCACCCAAATTTTGACTTTCAGATGTTTTACACTAGACTTTCTCACCATTCATCCTCTGGCTGATGTTTATATCTTCTCTTTTCTCCCCTAATTGCACAACTGCAGCCTCAGAGGAGCAGTTTTTTTCAAAACTAAGCTGATAGTGGTTTATAAACCATTTTTTAATTTTATACTTTGTTAACATATATTATATATGTTTAATATTTTATATTATATAAAATATGTTTATTATAAACAAAATATACTTTTGTTTCTTTAGTTTGTAATAAATTTCAACTGTATTTATGTAGCATTACCAAATCAAACATTGGTTGGTGGGGAGATAGTGAACTGGTTAGATTTTCCTTCTTTTTAATCAGAAGCTCTGAAGAACATGTCTCGGGGCTCTGGGGGCCCAGGAGACCTGCCATGATTGAGAACATCCAGAAGACAAAGCTGTTTTGACTTCATTGAAAAAAGTCTGACAGAGGCTGCTTCTGTGTAGCCCTGGTAAGAAATATTAGAATAAAAGTTGGGTAGTTACTAGTAATGATTTAAATTCAGTGAATAAAGCTGTTATATAATACCTGTTGATCTAGTTATTTAAATAGTTGGTCTATTTTGTCTTGATGTATAATTGTAATATAAATTAATACATAATGATGTGTATCAGTAGGTTGATCATAATGTTTATTATCCAGCTTAACATTCTTTGAGAGTGAAAGAATATGCTATCAATGGTAACACAGGGTCAACTGGAATAAACCAGGACTATCTTGGGAGAATGGCAACAATTGGCCCTGCTTTTATGAAGAGTGTTATTGTCAAAGAAAGCACAATTGACTCAATTGTGTTCTAAAAGCCCCAAGACTGACTTGGCCATGGGGCAGGAAAATCACATCAACTTTCCCTTAGTTTGTAATGAACGGCTGTTCTTTAAGTCTGAGAATAACACGGAGCAGACGTGACTATGTTGCAACCATTACAAGCATCACTGGGGAGCAGGAGGTAGTTTGTGGATGGTTTTGCTTCTTCTGTCAGGATCTAGTGAGGAGACGTGGCCTGACAAGGCTGCACCTCCATTTAGCTGGAGCTCCTTCCCCACGGCCACTGCACAGTGCTCCAAATGCATGAGGCAAAGAGAATGTTGAATTCAGAGATGAAAAATTAAGCAAGCACTCATCATTTTGATGATAAGCTACTTTTGAACTTGAATGAATTCTTTTTCTCCTCTGAGCCTTAACTACTTCATCTGTAAATTAAACTGGATTGTTAAAATGTGTCTGCAGTGCAATTTGAGGGAGATAATGCATGTATTCTTGACACATAGTATATAATTCATATAATGTACAATTGTAAATAATCATAATTTGCATTCCAAGTTTAAGATAATGTATTGATTTAATCATGATCATTTCTTTGGAAGACAGAAGTAGCAGTCATTTTGGTTTCACACTTTGTGTCTATTACTCCTTCCTGTGAATAGCTCAATCCTGTCTTGATTCACAGTGTCATAGAAAAACTTAAAACAAAACAAAACAAACAAAAAAAAAACCTGTAAGGTCCTAAAGTCTCTTATGCACTTATTCAAGTTCTGAACAACTGTCTTTTTTATGTAATCAGTTTCTCAATATTTAAAACAGGTTTCTGTTCATTTCAGTTCAGTGCAGTGGCTCAGTCGTGTCCAACTCTTTGTGACCCCATGAATTGCAGCACGCCAGGCCTCCCCGTTCATCACCATCTCTCGGAGTTCACTGAGACTCACGTCCATCGAGTCCGTGATGTCATTCAGTCATCTCATCCTCGGTCATCCCCTTCTCCTCCTGCCCCCAATCCCTCCCAGCATCAGAGTCTTTTCCAACGAGTCAACTCTTCGCATGAGGTGGCCAAAGTACTGGAGTTTCAGCTTTACCATCATTCCTTCCAAAGAAATCCCAGGGCTGATCTCCTTCAGAACAGACTGGTTAGGCTGATCTAAACCACATTTAGAAACAAAAATTATAAAATTTAAAAAAGCATACAGGTTACTGAGCAGTAGCTTGCCTTTTAAAAGGTTTGGAATATTGAAGTACCCAGAGTTCAATTAGAAAATAAGTTATCAAAAGATGCTACAAATCTCATCAGAAAACAAAAACCTGGAAAGGATATTAGAGTACATGAAAGTGAAATGTAAAATGTATCCTAAAAGATAAATCTCCTATTTCAACTCATCCTGCAGTTTATATTTTGTCAGTCTGACAATAATTTATAATCAAGCTGATTGTAATTGACCAAATGAGATTAATAAGTGAATGAAAACATACCTTATGATGTGATCTCTACTTTGATATAAAATAATGAGCTTAGAAAATTTGCAACTATGATTGTATTTAACTTTGATCTATCTCAATTGGTATATGGGGTATAAGGGAAAATTGTAAGGATACACTGAAGGTTAAGTTTCATAGATAGCTGCTCCTACATATTTCTAAAATTTCCCAGAGAATATCTTTGGGCTTTCAAGGTACAACAGGACATCCATTTTTTCCAGAAATCAGGCAAAGTCAAACAACAGTTTCATCGTTTTGTTCATACCCTATGTGTGTTCTCAGACATGTTGGATGTCTTTGTTCTGAAAGTCTTTTGCACACAGGGCGCTGTTTCTCCTTGCTGCTGATAAGGGAACCAAGATGCAGAGAGAGACTGGCACTCCATAGGGTGGAGCTCCTCACAGACGGATGTCCTGTCAATCCAAGTCCTGCACACTCTCTGCTAAACCAGTGACTTTTCACACTGCGTTCCTGAGTTTTAAGGACTCTTCAAATCATGACAGGAGCAATGGGGACTGAGGGAGACACGTGCCTTCAGCCATGCTGGTCCACATCCCCCTGGCAGACACACAAGCATACACATCTACCCACACACCCAGACTGCGAGAGAACGGAGGTCAGCGGGATTCCAGGGGATCGATCCCGGGCTACCCTGTGCCCTGTGGAGTGTCTCTCAGGGAGCTAGGCCTCTTCACCATACCCTGCTACCACCACCTCCCAGAGCCTCCAGGACCATACGTGGGGCCCAGCTCTACCAGGGCAACTCAAGGTCAGTGCTCTCTTTTCCACAGAATAAGGAAGAAGGGGAAATGTAAGAACCAAAGGGGACATCAGTTTCCCACCTTCTCAGCCTCATTAACGCTGAACAGCTGAGGCATGGGCTGCAGCACAGAGGGGTGGGTGGGTGTGGCAGGTAGGGGTGTTCCTGTGGAGCATCTTCAGTTGCCTCTTAGTGACGCACGGGGCTGAGGTGGGTTGTTCGGGGGTCAGCAGAGGCTGGGCTGCGGCAGGAAAAGAGAAGCAAACACTCGAAGCCAGGCTGGTCTGATTCTGGCCTCAGGAAGCTGTGGACAATTTCAGCCTCTCCATCTGGCTTTCTAACCTGACTCTGTAACGGTGCTGACTTCCCTTCTAGGAAGCCACGCACAGCAACAGCAGCGCTGGCCATTCTTCACTGACCCCCGAGGAGCTCCCAAGGCGGGAGAGAATCAGGTTGAACTGGATGGTTGAGTTGACCTTTGTTTTCAGGGTAGACCAAGGCCTCAGCAGCACAAGGAGGGCCAGGACATAAGCCAAAGGGATTTGCTCAGCTGGTAAAGAATCCGCCTGCAATGCAGGAGACCCTTGTTCAGTCCCTGGGTTAGGAAGATCCCCTGTTGAAGGATACAGCTACCCACTTCAGTTTTCTTACCTGGAGAATTTCATGGACAGAGGAGCCTGGCAGGCTAGAGTCCATGGGATCACAAAGAGTAGGACACGACTGAACGCCTTTCATTTTCACTTTTCTCACAAAAGAAAAAAAAAATAAACAGCAACAATACAAAGAGCCCTAAAACCAATGTTGCACTGAGGCTACATCACCTCATGCAGGACAGAAAGGGAATGTAATCAACTATCTTGGAATATATGTGAAAGTGAAAGTGTAAGTCACTCAACTGTGCCCGACTCTTTGCAAGACCCTGGACTATAGCCTGCCAGGCTCCTCTGTCCATGGGATTCTCCAGGCAAGGATACCGGAGTGGGTTGCCATGCCCTCCTCCAGGGGATTTCCCAACCCAGGTCCCCCACACTGCAGGCAGATTCTTTACCCTCTGAGCCATATGTAACTGTTCCACAATCTGCAAGAGCATCGCAGAGGGCATATGGTGAAGGAAGGGATCCTAGAATAAGACATTTAACTCAGAAAATTCAGGATCATGGTTCCTTAATGGCCAATAGTCCTCACATTGACAAGTGGCTGCTGCTGCTGTTGCTGTGTCGCTTCAGTCATGTCCGACTGTGCAACCCCATAGCCGGCAGCCCACCAGGCTCCCTCATCCCTGGGATTTTCCAGGCAAGAATACTGGAGTGGGTTGCCATTTCCTTCTCCAATGCATGAAAGTCAAAAGTGAAAGTGAAGTCACTCCGCTGTGTCCAACTCCTAGCAACTCCATGGACTGCAGCCTACCAGGCTCCTCCATCCATGGGATTTTCCAGGCAAGAGTACTGGAGTGGGGTGCCATTGCCTTCTCCATGACAAGTGGCATATGGGTCAATTTCTGACAGACAGATCAGTTAGAAACCAGTGGTTGGGTGTATGTGTGTCTCCCAGTGTGGGTCATGCTGGAAAAGAAACTAGGGAATTCACAGTACTGGGAATGAGGTGTGTGTGCTGGTGGTCCCAGGTATATTTTTGTTCCCCAATGTAGCCCCTGCAGAGCAGGGCAGCAAGCATAACTCTCACACAAATTCACACTCCCCAACACCTATCCTAAGTCTCAAGCCACCTACGGATGAGAAAACACATTTTCATAGATTCTCTCTTAGGAATTTTTTCTCTTCTCACAAATTGCCATTCCCAACTTGTATGAATTTTAATGCATTTAAAAAATATAAGTAAGTAAGCTGTCAGTGTATACTATTGCACATACCTGTGCTGTTAATAGATTTAACAGGAGAGGTAGTCAAAGAGGTCCAGTACATTTGACAAGGTGAAATCACTAAAAAATAGGAATTAGTATGATATATATATATATATATATATATATGTACAGCTCTGATCATAGTAAATATTTTGCAGTGATAACTCATTTGAGAATTATTTTAAGTTAACTAAAACAAATTAGTTAGAGAATTCTTATTGGACCCTCTGTAGAATTGGTTGGAAAAATGCGACCTAATAAGTCACCTTTAGACTAGTAAGAGGTTCTTTTGGAGCTAACTAGCTGTCAAATTTCCCTGGCTAAACCTTTGCAACTGACAATATGCTTTTAAGTGTTGAAGTGATACTAAGACCTAGTCAATGAGTCATGGTGCTACTAGAAATTTTAAATTACTTTTATATTCATTATATATTTATTTTGTTTCTCTATGTATTTAGTATATATTTGATTCTTTGCCAAAAACCTTTAAAAATAAGACAGTTTTTCCACAAAATATGAATAACACTTTTATTTAGAAAAGCTTCCTGATATCTAAGCTTATGATTTGATGATTATTTTTACAGAAAGTAAACAATATTACTTTTAATTGTGGACATTTTAGATCTAATGTATATCTGTCTAGAGTATATTTTAAAATGAATAGATTTGAATAATTAATGCAAAAATACACCATTTTTGTCTTCATTTTGTTGAACATTTAAAATGCATATTTAGAGCTTTCAATACTATTCAGATGGATGTTCTTATTGTGCTTACTTGTAACATTAAAAAAAACAGAACTATTCATTAAGTGCTATTTCACAGAAAAATGAAAAATTAAGTAAAATAGTATTGATAATAGTTGAAAACTGTCGATTGTGCATGAGCACAAAGATACAGCCTTCAAATGACTGTGGCTTTCCATCCATTTGAAATAAACAACCTCTCATGTGAACACAAGACATACGCATATAAAACAGATGCTTAAAAATATATTTAGGTGACTGCAGATGCCCTTGTGTCTACTTTCCATTCAGGTATGGAATCTTTATGGAAGTATCATTGTCTACTTTTTAATATAATGCCAGTATCTTAATGGCAATTTTCAGATTCTCCAATACAATTCTACATTAAGTCTTTCTATATGCATTTATAGATAGATATCATGCAATGGCATTTAGGAAACACCAAAAAGTCATCTGTCCATTTGCACATCTAGTTCCCTGAATGTCAGTCACAGACTCCAGGGAGGTTTTGAATGAGTAACATTGACCTGATTTGAAGACATCTAAAAATTTGTTTTCTTACTGGCCACACATGTGGGCACCGCTGGCTTCGGGTCGGGTCTTTGCTGCCTCCTAGACCTCACTAGAATGGTCGGGGGTCTGTTAAGCATTACCATGGGAAAGTGTAATAGCTTTTTTGAAGCTGTTATGATCTGTTGGGTCAAAGCATGCTTCATCAATAAGACAATTTTGCTTATTTTACAGTCAGGCAGGTCTGTGGATCAGGCAAGACATCCAAAGCCTAATGAAATATTTAAAAAAGGGCTTTCTCCATGCCAACACCAATCAGTCTTGCCAACCAAATGGCTGAGGCAGCTGTATGTGTTGGGATTGGGAAGGTAAGAAACAGATAATAAGACAGAACAACAAAACATGCAAACAGAGCATTTCAGATGAAAGAAATGGGTAGACTGTCTGTGGATGGGTAATAACCCTGTGAGTGTGGGGCTTATAGGGGTATTAGTGATACAGCTTTAACCATCAGGGGGTGAGCTGGGTGAAGGGAAATGGGGTGTGTATACAAGCACACTTACAAGTCTTCATTCTCTGGTGGAGAAATATTTGCATGGACCCTGAGACTTAGGGAACCTGAAGGTCTGTTCAAAAACACGCCTTTCTGAACCACTGCATTTGTGCAGCAATTTCTAAAGGAGAAAAAAAGAAAGTTTGACAAGCCCATCTTTGTGAAAACCACTGCCAAGCAGAAAGGGCTGAGAAGGTGATTCTCTAGTTTATACTCACCGTGTTCTCTGAAGAGAGACCAAGCCCCATCCGCCATCTTCTCTCCGCTCAGATGCTTCCCCTGACATTCAACCTGCTCCTTGACCTCAGGAGCCAGGATTCAGACTCAGAAACAGGCAGAGGGACAACAAAGATAACCTATTTATTACCCACGGGGAGGAGGAAGGGAGTGCAAGGGTGGGCTGGCTCTCCTTGTGATTTCTGGGCTTTGAGAGAGCAGCAAGCTGGGTCTTTCCAATGCAAAGAGATGACCACGCTAGCAAGGGTTTCTGGCTTTCTTCCCGTAAAATGGAAATGAGACATGGTCCGATCCTCAGGCGCTGGCTCTCGCGAAAGCCTGTACCCTTGGCCACCCGCCCCTCCCCCCGCGTGCCCCCGCGCCCATCTCCTCTACCCTCTCTCTGCATTCATTCTAGCCCAGCCGTCTTATGATAAAAGAAGGATGCCACGCAGGGTACATTCAGGCGGACTGTCAATGTATCCGTACACATTCTCAGTCTCTGCTCAGTGTTCCATGACAACAAGGTGAGACGGCAGAGGTTATCCGAACAGCTGCTGCCTAAGCTGGAAATTCCAGGCATTGAGCACCATCTGTCTATACGTTCACAGATGTATAGAGGAGCTATCTATCAGCCTGCAGCCCACAGCTGCGTCCCCACCGGGCTGCTTCCTTCCCGGCGAGGAACAATGAGAGCTAGTTCTTCACTTTGTGTCACACAGAATGGCTGATTTGATTAAGTCCCCAACTCTCATTATGCTAGGTAGGGGTGTAGAATTTCAATGATAATCCATAATGCATGACCAGTTTGTCACCATGGCAACATAAATTCAAGGTTACTAGCTCAGACGCATAATTGGGTGTGCATTGAGTGCTGAAGGAGGGCTGTTAAAATTCTTGTCATAGAAAAGTAACATCCATCATACTGTCTGAAATTGCAAAGTACTCATAATCAGACAGAAAAATCCTTGGAGAAAAATGTTAATAAAATAACTATTACAGCCTAATAAAATTATTAAGTTTAACCACTGTGGTTTTCAAAGTATTTCAGTTAAGAAGAATGGAGTAGACATCTCATTAAACATTGAAGACTTAGGTTTCACCTCCCCCACCAATATTTGCATTGAAATATGGATCTAAAGAATTTTTTGTCTCAGTGTGATTGATTGATCAAAATAAATCCCACATAATAAAATATACCACCACACATATTTATTTCATTTTTGTATTTCATATTGGATTTTTCTTAGCTGTGAGAATATTTCCTTAATAAAATGCTCTGGGGGAAAACCAAATCTACTTCTCTGCTCTAAAATGTTCAGAATTAAATTATGTATGTTATTTGCTGTATCTCCCAAAGTAGATACATGAAAACGAAGGTGGAGACACGAAAATGAAAAAGAATCAGAAAGTCAAAAGAGATAAGAATGCGTTACATTATCCGCCCATCCCACCATGGGTTCATTTTGGTATTTATAATTATTCATCATAGAATTTTTGCTCAAATGTAAGGGCCAACAAAAATCCAATGCAAAATAAAATGTGTACTCTGTAAAAGGATTCCATCTTGGACCAGAATGATTATGGTAATGACTTGTTTTGGTGTCTGCCTTTGCCAATGAAGTAGAACCAGGCAGAGTTATAAATGAGCCTTGCATAAATGGCTGAGAATTAAGCAGAGTGTTATTGGAGGGGCACAGCATGGCTCACTGAAGGTCCGCCCTTAGTTTCTTTGATGGAGTGTAACCAATGCCTCCCCATGTTGTTGCCTCTTTGGATTTTAATTTGAGATGCTTTGCTCTGTGGGGTTATTGACTAGGATTTTTCATAAAACATAGTTTTAAATATATTTTCTCCTTTCACTATATTACCCAGTAGTGGATACATTTCTGAAACACCAATCTATTCTTTGAGATTCTGCTCTTCTTTAATTCTATTGAAGAATGTAAGATTCATTGACTTAAGCGATAAGACAATCCTGCCAAATAAAATCAGACATGGCCACACCAGCTTGGAAACACTGCTGTGTTTCTGCATAGACCTCTCAGGAAGAGAGACTGCTTGACCCTGCATTCATCTTCATATTGCATTTCATGCTGTCTTCTCCAGCGACACTCCAGGATAAGCCCAAAGTCACTTCTTTTCCTGGATATCAAATCTGCCGTCATTATAGAATAACTAAAATATTAGGTAAAGGCACAAACAAAGCTAGTTTTTAGGCAGCTGACATTACATTGTATATATCATTTACCTTCTAGAATTTCTAGTGCTGTCCTCAATTTTCTACAAAGCCAAGCGAGATTAGATGATGTTTTAAAGTGAAAACCAGAGATTTATTCTTTAAATGAAGATCACATCCCCAGGACTTTTGCAATGCTTTAAAGTGAAAAATAAGAGAAAAGCAAGAATCAAAATCAGATGACCTAATTCAGAATATGGTGTAATTTTATATATTTTTTTGCATTGTGTTTAATCATCCTAACGGCTGTGTCCTTTGGAATTTTTTTTTAACTGAAGATATTTTGTGCGGGGCAATTTCATTTGAAATATGAAGGGGTTTTATTCTGAAAGAGCTTGCTTACAAAAGTCACATCTGGAAGTATGTTCAGCCTCAACTGCACACATGTAAGTCCAATTAACATCACGAAAGCTCAGGAAAATATCCCCTGCCAGCCAGCTGAGGGGGAGGGGCGGTGGACCATAGAAAGAGGTTTGTGTCTCTGATTTAAATACAAGTGACTTTGTGGAGAACACACAGCTTGGGCTCAAATGAACGCCCATTGTGGAGAGCACTGAGTCTGCAGACAGAAGAATTTCTGATTTGATGTTTAGGGAAGCGCCGTGGTAATCAGGAGCAAATACTGATCTCGGACGTTTGGACCAAAAAGGAAGTCTCTGCAAACTGTTAGGGTGTGAGTTAAATTTAGTTTTTAAATCCTCTAAGGTAATTTAAAACATTATTATTTGAAGAGTTTAGCTTTAGTAGAATGAAAGAAACAAACTGATCAGCACTAATATGTACTGATTCAAAATATTGTATTGACTATTATTCAAAATTCCCTATGCCGTATATACTCATTATAAGAAAAAAACACTTCTAATTAAACCAAAAATGTAACCATCAGTAATGCAAATTTTGTCATAACCAACATTGCATTTTCAGTTATTCTTTTAAAACACTGAATGGCCATCCATGTTTTTGTTCATAGAATTAGAGACAGTGGAGATAGTACAATATGAGTGACTCAGGTTCATTGAGTCTCAAAATTTTCATCAGAAAATCTAGTTTCCAGATTGCAAATATGCTGCAGTTAATTTTCATTTTTAACAAGCTACAGTTTGATTTTAGTCAATCATTCCAAGCCTGAAAAGATTATGAAATGAGCATATGATAAATATCTATGAATAATAATATATCAAACCTTTAAATAAATTGTGAGACAGGAAGATAAAAATTCTTCATGTATTCACATTCAGAAGGAATTCTAATACTCTAATTCTAATTAATACCAGTTAAGTAAAAGGTACATATTAGCTGAAAAGAGTAAGCAAATAAATGTATTGCTTGTGAAATCCACTATACACACACACCAAGTTAGGCCTTCAACCTTCTCATCATTTCCTTCTGCATTTGATTGTTGTTTTTAACCACACCATGCTCTGAGGCTTTTCCATTCATTGGTTAGTTTTACAAAATTCAGAAAAACTAACACCCAATATAGTTGGATATACTTGCTCTGAAAACCTGTTAAATGTGTGAAGTATATTTTTTATACATATGATGAAGACTGTTAGCAAGTTGCTTTCTGTGAGATACTTTAGTAATATGATATTTTAAAACTTTTGGAAGCCATACTCTAATTCTAATTAATACCAGTTAAGTAAAAGGTACATATTAGCTGAAAAGAGTAAGCAAATAAATGTATTGCTTGTGAAATCCACTATACACACACACCAAGTTAGGCCTTCAACCTTCTCATCATTTCCTTCTGCATTTGATTGTTGTTTTTAACCACACCATGCTCTGAGGCTTTTCCATTCATTGGTTAGTTTTACAAAATTCAGAAAAACTAACACCCAATATAGTTGGATATACTTGCTCTGAAAACCTGTTAAATGTGTGAAGTATATTTTTTATACATATGATGAAGACTGTTAGCAAGTTGCTTTCTGTGAGATACTTTAGTAATATGATATTTTAAAACTTTTGGAAGCCATTATCTATAGCACTTCCAGAGGATGTGTTATATTCAAGTTAACAAAAAAAATATATCCCCCAGTGTACATGCACAGATGAGTATGTGCATAATTTATCTATGCATCTATGCATGATCCATTCATGTATGCAAATCTAAGAGTACCACTGCTGCTTCTCCTTTATCCTCGTGACATATACCCACACTTGCATTTGTTTTCTTGATTCTGTGGTAATTAGATACAAAGTTACATGTAGCAATCTGAGGACTAGCTCTGATTCATACACATCTCCATTTCTTTCAAGTTACAGTTGAGAACAAATACAAGTCAACCCTGCTCTTTCATTTTGTGTGTGGCATTTAGCATGATCTCTGTGACATGGTGGGCTTCCTGGGTAGCTCAGCTGATAAAGAATTCGCCTGCAATACAGGAGACCCCGGTTCAATTCCTGGGTGCGGAAGTTAACCTGGAGAAGGGATAGGCTACCCACTCCAGTATTTTTGGCTTCCCTGGTGGCTCAGATGGTAAAAAAAAAATCCCCCTGCAATGTGGGAGACCTGAGTTGGATCTGTGGGTTGGGAAAGTCCCCTGGAGGAGAGCATGGCAATAGAGCAGTCTAGAGGCTATAGTCCATAGGGTCGCAAACAGTCAGACATGACTGAAGCAACTTAGAACACAATGAATGCCTCAGAATAACAAAGTGCACTTAACTGCCATCTTAAACAATTAAGTGTCTATTCATTCAGATAAATGCCAATGAAAAAATCGATTTTTTTTCTTTGGCAGTGCCACATGGCTTGTGGGATCTTAGTTCACAAACTAGGAATTGAACTCACACTTCCTGCAGTGGAGCCATGGAGTCTTAGCCACTGGACCACCAGGGAAATTGCCAAAATTTTACTTTCTAATTCAATTTTTTTAAATCACAAAACACTACCAATACAGGTGGTATTCTTACTAGACCACATTATAAAAATATACCAAAACTGGTGATTAGTAGATATCCAATAAGAACCAATTATATGTGTGAAAGTATAGTAACTTTGTGATAAAAGGGGAAACAGGCCATAGAAAGACCTATGCCGTATCTATTCCATAACTTCAGACAATTACCATACATTAGAATCATTATTTAAAATCACGCTGAATACTTCTTTCCAATGCTAAAAGGAAGTACGTGTCTTGCAGACATTTAATTCATAAAACTTTTGATCTGAAATGGATGTAAAGTTGACCTGCATTAGTCACACATCAAAAGCTTTAAGCAATTATTTTAAAGCTTTCAAAACTGACCCTCTGATTTAAGTATGAGCATTTATAGTGATGAAAAACTTACCATTCCTTAAAGAAAGTCAAGATTATTTTGTTTCCAACCTGGAATCTTCCAAACTTTTTGTCAATCTGCTGAACTTCTATGCCTTGGTACCACACAGAAGAAAACTAGATATCTCACTCTACTATTTTCATATTTGAGGAATATGTCATTTTCTTCTTAAAATAAAAAGAATAAAATAAAAATTTCTTCAAATATGCCTCATTTGACTTTTTATAAATGTGTTTTTAGGGTTCAGTTCAGTTCAGTTGCTCAGTTGTGCCTGACTCTGCGACCCATGTACTGCAGCACACCAGGCTTCCCTGTCCATACCAACTCCCAGAGTCTACCCAAAACCTGGTCCATCAAGTTGGTGATGCCATCCAACCATCCCATCCTCTGTTGTCCCCTTCTGCTCCGTCGTCCCCTTCTCCTCCAGCCCTATCTTTCCCAACATCAAGATCTTTTCAAATGAGTCAGCTTTTCACATCAGGTGGCCAAAGGACTGGAGTTTCAGCTTCAACATCAGTCCTTTCAATGATAGTCAGGAATGATTTCCTTCAGGATGGACTGGTTGGATTTCCTTGCAGTCCAAGGGACTCTCAAGAGTCTTCTCCAACACTACAGTTCAAAAGCATCAGTTCTTCGGTG